>CM076575.1:643015005-643232274 GCA_034641835.2 Pinus albicaulis | reverse complement strand
ATAAGAGCCATGTATCCAGCTGCACTGCTAATGTTTCAAAATTTGTGTTTTCCTTCACTCTCATTTTACCTCATTCTCTCATGTCTAATTTTCATTTTAAACCCAATTGATCAATAAAAAAGAAGTTAAAATTACTTCTAGAACAATATTATACATGACTCACTAAGAATTTTGTGATTGTTGCCATTGTTAAGCATTTCTGAATTTAACAAGTCACAGTAATGTGTGACATTCGTGAGCTAACCTATGTATTCTGGCAGCTCTACCTTCTGTTTGAGTATGTTCCAGGGCCTTCCTTGAGGAAAACGATATGTGGCACATCCACATTGTGGCTACATAATGTTGCTCATCATGGAAGAGGAAATGAATTCTGGGTACGGTTATGCACGTGGGAACACATTTGTGAAGGAAGACTCCTACTAGGACTGTCTCAGTCCAGATGTCTTTTCTTCTTCACGTAGCCACCTCAAAGACTCCAAGATGATTCGGATAAGGAAAGACATTATTCATAAATTGTTGTAATTATTGTTACTGGCATTTACTTTATAAACTCTTGAGTAGACCGAGAGCTTAGTTAGAGATTTTGTGTTAGATTTGCTGCTAGATTTTGTGTAAACTCTGTGTTACGTCCTTGAAGACACAGAGTGTTATGTTCGAACTATTGCATTGTTAATGGAGCAGACAAACTTATTCTGAAGGCGTGATTTGATTTGAAGTTGAATGCCGTCAAGTGGTAGAGGGCCCCTGCCTCTTGTACGGATTTATTTTGCGTAAACTAGATAAGTTTTTCCTAGCTGCCTTTACGTTTTGCATTTGAATTGGTAATTGTTTTGTTTTATCTACTGTAGTCGTATTCGTTCCAGTTCTTCCACAAGAAGACACTCTTCCAACAGACCAAAATGATGAATGTTTAATGACTATGGTATTGTAGGATAGGAGTTAAATTTGTATTTGTTTTAACTAGCTACTGTAGTCATATTCGTTCCAGCTCTTCCACAAGAAGACACTCTTCCAACAGACCAAAATGATGAATGATTAATGACTATGGTATTATAGGATAGGAGTTGAATTTGTATTTGTTTTTAACTAGATACCGTAGTTATATTCATTCCAGTTCTTCCACAAGAAGACATTCTTCCAACAGATCATAACGATGAATGATGAATAGCTATAGTACTGTAGGAATTAGTTGTAGTTTTTGCTATTCACTATCACAGTTACACTTGTTCTAATCACTCTTCCACAAGAAGAAATTCTTCCAATACATCCTTAAGAAGTTCAATACATGACCGTGATAATGAAAGATTTAGTTGTTTGTTTGTACTAAGTATCATCTCTGATCTTGCTCTTAAACGCTTGCCCAAGACATCATAATGACGAGTAGGGTATGGGTGTGATAACTTAGTTTTTCATTTGCTTTCAGTTCATTTGCTTTCAATTTCATACAAGTCCACAGTCAGAATTGTTCTACCTCTTCCACAAGAAGGAACTCTTCCAAAATATCACTAATGATGAACAAACAAATTGTGTAACTTCATAGAATAATGCATGTTAGTTAAAATGCTCCGGAGTTTCATTTGCATTTAATTCATGTTCATTTACTTTGTTTCAAGTTTGATGATGACTTATCGTTCAACATTGTTCTAGTTTAGAAGCATCTTAGATCCATTCTTAAGTTAACTCATTGCACTTACATCTCATAGTCACACTGTCATCCTTTGCACAATAGATTATTTTAGTTGTTAGGATTCACAAGACAGCTTTCATTATTCACAAATATCTTTTTGTTCTAAAAACTACAAGTGATCCATAAACATAGGAACAGAAGATAACATCACTATAAGGTCTGAAATCTCTCTGCAATCACCTCATCATTTTATGAACAGAGCTCTTCCTCAAAAGAACTACTTTGAACAAGAAACCAATAACTCTTTGAGTATAGGTTCTGAGACATCCAATTAAATTGCAAAATAGAACTAGGAATTAGTCATGGAATAGATGAGCTTAGAACAGAATGTTGTACCATGATAAAATTAGTGTTTAACTGTCTAGTTAGAGAACTTGCATATTTAGTGATCATTTCTCAAGTTTAGTTTGTGTCATTTGCCTAAGAAGTCATTATCAAGCTTTTGTTTCTATTTAGTCATAGTTCAGATTTTGCTTCAGTATTTATAATTGCATTTTCCATTCCATACATTAGATTTAACTCTGTTTTGACCACCAACTTCTTTCCATTAGTTTTCTAGGCAGTTTCATTGTGAACATAAAACACCAAAAGACCAAAAACATCACAAATCATCACAAAAAGACCAAAAACATCACAAAACCACATACAACGCATTAGGAAACAAGCACCTAGGTACATATGGTACACTTACCAGCAAACAGTCACAACCTAAGTTGATAATTGAATAGTTCTGGCTTTTAGTAGACTGTGATTGAGATCCACCATCTGCTCCTTCAGGGGACCTTTCTCTTCGCTTACGCTCGTGATGTAGGTGCTCCTAAGCAGTCTGGTATCTAAGATTAACCGATCTTGGTGCACTCCATACCATATCTGGTGGATGGATCTGCATGAGAGGCTTCTACCACTCCATGATTCTCTACTTGTGGATCTTCCAGATCTTAAGGTTCATCCTTTGGAACTAAGAGTTCCTCATCTACATGCAATTCAAGCTACCTGTCAGGGGACAATCGCAGATTTGCATGGCTTTCTCCTCATCAAATATAACATCTCTCCTGACAACTGTCATCTTGTTAGCCGGAAAATACACCCAATAGTTGTGGGAGTATCAGCGTACCCCAAAAATATCCCAACCTCTGTTGTTGGTTCTAGTTTCTTCCTAGCATATTTTGTCACATGGCAATAGACAGATAAGCCAAAAATATTAAAATATGAAACATTCATTTTCTTATCTGAAAAACCTCCTCTGGTGTTCTCATGCCAAGTATTTTATGAGGACTACGATTATGCATAAATGTCGATGTTTTGCATGCCTTTGCCCACAGATCCAATGGTAGGCCCTGATCATGTAACATATCTCGTGTTGCTCCCACAATTGATCTATTCTTTCTTTCTGCAACCCCATTCTGTTGTGGGTTATGAGGTGCAACCATTTCTCTCTGAATTCCTTCTTTGGCACAAAATTTCTTGAATCCATTAGAGATATACTCACCACCTTTGTCGCTCCTTATATTCTTTACCTTCTTCCCTGTATCTTTCTCTACCAATGCTTTGAACTCACAAAACTTGGAGAACACCTAATATTTCTTCTGTAGAAAGAAGATCCAACACTTTCTAGAAAGATAATCAACAAAAATCACATAATACTCGTGGTTTATTGTGTAAGGCGTAGAGAATGGTCCACACACATCTGAGTGAATCTCTCAAGGATTACCGCTGCTTGGTTCTCCTTATCATGAAACGTGGATTTAGTATACTTCCCCATGTTACATCCCTTGCATGTGTCTATCTGTGCAAGAGTACCCTTTGTAAGACATGTAGAAATCTGTTGCATGATCCTCAAAGCACTTTGGTGTAGATGGCCCAATTTCCTGTGCCATAACTCACCTATATCCCAGCTCACCACCTTCCCTACTTTACTGCTCAATGTTGCGCATCCATCTACATCAAGTTTGTAGAGTTTCTTTACATGAACCCCCAATCTTATTTACCTGTGTTGTGGCTTTTTGATGAAGGAATGCCTTTCCTTCACTGAAAACCACATCATATCCAAGATCCTCCAACATAGAAACTGAAACTAAATTCTTTTTCAAGCCTAGTACATGCATGAAGTCTTTTAATAAGAAAGTTTTACTTGACTATCTCTAGAAATTAATTGTACCAATCCCGGTAGCGCTATACCTCTCGTCATCACCCATGTTACACCAATTTTTGGTCATCTAACCTGTTACTATTAAATGTACCAAAGTACACCATGTAAGACCAATTTTACCGTAAGTAAAATTGCTTTCACTATGAAAAATAACTTAGTAATCCTTAATTTATTAATTTTTTTATGCTCTAAACAGGAAACCCCATGAAGAAATATTGAATAAATCCATATTTGTTTGATTTTCCTCAAGGAATAATTAGTTAAACAATAGTTTAATTAATATTTTTGGTCATATTTAACCCAAAACAGGAAAATTAATGAGATAAATCATTATTTATCTTATTATTTTCTAGGAATAATTATTTAAACATTATTTAAACAATATTCCTTGTTAAATTTGACTAAATCGTTTATAAATAATTGAATAAATCACTATGTATTTAATTATTACTCAACCACGTCCTTAAAATAATAAATAAATCATTTATTTATTTATTATTTACAAATAAAGGGATTTGACCAAATTCAAATTATTTTTCCCTCCAACAAATATAATAAAATATTCCATAAAAGTTGGATATAGAATTGGTTAATGATATTTTAATTATGCACCAATATCTAGACTAGCTTAATATTTTGTTATAAATAAAAGGGTTTTTCCATTCACTCACTACCTTTTGTTGCCTAAATATCACTCTGGATCTATACTTTTGGTCTGATTTTGATCCTCCATCATTGTCATATTTTTCTATCTTTTTGCTTGTGAACTCCCTTTGAATTCCATTTTTGTCTCGGTTTTCTACATCATCAAGAGAGAGAGAGAGATCTTAGATCTGAAGCGCTGAGGACAAACAAGAACCCATCCCATTGAGGGGGACTACTAACATCTTTCTATGTTCCCTTCCTAGGTGTCATAAATACAAAAATTCTTTAAAAATATTCTTGTCTTTTCTGTTGGATGCATGGAGAAACTCTTGCTTTTATCTACTGCTTAATGTCTTTTACTGCATAGAACTAGATTTTGTAGCATTTATATTGGTCAACTAACTGCAGATCTAAAGAAATTGGCAGCCATATTTGAAGTTAGGGTTGTTTGTTATGCACAGCTAAAGTGAGTTTTTTTTTGTACGCTTTCTATTAGAATTCATCCTAACAACCTTTACGATGTGCATTTGAAGATCCTTCTCCTACAAGCTACTAAAATTTCTTTGTTTCCCTTCATGTGGAAATATGCTCCACTATCCAAGTACAACATATATCCCATTACAATTGACACCATGCATGCAATGATATATAAGTCTAACTCAAGCTACGAGGCCAAAGCTTCACCCGCTACAGCTCCTGGAGCCTTCTTTTTGTTCTTCTTCTTTTTTATTTTACTGAGCTTGTCCTTGAGTGCCAATTTTATTTGGTCACTGTTGCTTTGAAACATATCTTTCAAGGCCTTCCACATAGCATATGGAGTTTCCCTTCCATGGAGACTCGAGAAAATATGATCTCGAACTCCCTCTAACAAGATACTCCTCGCCTTTGCTACCTTCTTCTGCCATGCATCAAGAAGTTTGGAATCTGTTGTTGCGGGCTTGGGAATATCATTATCTATGAATTCCTTCAGCCCATTGTCTTCCAACACTGCCTCCATCCTGTCCTTCCATTCAATATAATTTGAACTGCCCTCGAGTGCATATTCGAGTTTCAAGCCATTGAAAGACATCTTGAACAACTTATATCTCCAAAGAAAGTACTTGAAAATTTGAATATTATTCATCACAAACTTAATTTATTCTCCACTATTGTGATTCTGGTGCTCCGATACCATGTATAAAATATCTGACACAACTTTGATACCATGTTGAAACTATATCAATGGACTCAATCTGATCATGCAATGTACTAAAGTAAGATACTGAATCCTTCTACAATATTTGTGGAATATAAAACGCGATCGCTCAATCACATGCAAGTAAGAGAAAGAATTAAATCAATACACAACACCAGATATTCCTGGGGAGAGAAACTTCTCAAAACTCCTCCATATTTATTGTATAATAAACAAAGGAATCATGAAAGAATACAATGTATTTGTGATCACTACAACCTCATACACTCTACCAATTGCTTCACACTGATCTAGGAAAAATTGGACAAACATATAGCCAATTATCAGCCTACCATGCTTACGCAATCGCTATAGAATCAAACCCCTATTAAATAGGAAATTCAACCTTCGTTGATTTTTCAATTGATCATGGGCTTCCCATCGTTTTATAAATGCATCTGGGCAGTTTGATAAATATACAATTGATATTTTACTAGCCTTGAACCTTTGTCTCAACTGGGTATCCACTAGAATTAGCATGCATGCAACTATAAATAGTGAATCATCAGTTACTTGGTATATCGCTACTGGTGAATTAAATCTATTTTAATTCACTTGATTTTCCACTAGCTCATCAAACAGTTAGAACTAGTTAAACTGGTTTTAACTCAATTATTGTGAGAGAATTGATCCCACCCATGCTACACTAGTGATACAACTACAACTGGACCCTATTAATAATATAATCACTCTACATGCTTATCCTTAGACCCTCAACTCGAAATTATTGAGCTAGCTAAGTCTATCACACTTAGTTAACCATTGCAAGTTGTTATGAGATAATATTACAATTAATTTTCCAATTTATTTAATAAATTGTCTTGCATGCTAATGTATCTCTAAGACCCGTCACTTTTTGACCTATGATCCCACACTAGTGTGTGTGTGTTGCATTTTCTTGTTGAATTTCAACAGGGAATACTTATAGGTAACAGATGTCATGTGCGATTTCCTAGTTGGTTTTGACATGCATGGTGTGTGCATAATGGTATATGGCTCTTTTGTTGTCATTGGAATGGATTTTTCCAGCATTCGATAGTGGATTTTAACCTAGCCTTTCCTTTTCCAGATAGCCATGGTGTGATGGGGTTGATCTTGGTTTTTATATTTGGATTTCTGAATGGTTTTGGAAACTGGGGTGAGGTGGTCTCAAGAAAATTCCCAAAGGCCTGGGAATCCCTTGACCAGTAATGGCGAGATACACGGTAAATCATGAGGGTGGATACAGGAAAATTCCTCAAGGATGGTAAATACATTCTGAGCCATCCAAGCTCGGTTTGGTTTTGTGATCTCGGCACCAGTTTAGGTTTGATCGTGGTATGGAAAGGATGGAGGTGGTTTAACATATGGATTCCCTTAGTTGTATTTGGATTGGTTTATCTCACGAGATCCCACATTCATGCTTGGAATATGGCATGGGGGTGATTCGCTGAAGAGAGATTTGGCTTAGCTAATCTATGGTCAGGTGGAACGTGGAAGTCATGAACCTAGTTAATAAAAGCTAAGCTATCTTCATTTTGGTAAGGAAATGTACTAGTTATTATGAAGCTTTAATGGTTGTTCTATTATTGCTAATTAGTTGGTTATATGTTGGTTATAAGAATGGTTTTAAGATAGATCTTAGTCATGGATCTTTCCTTATTTTCACTCATAACTAAATAAATAATGAATGCAATACTAATTGATGATTAAGATAGCTAATGAGAGAAGGTAGTGACCCTTATTTTTAATCCTTAGATGATTTTTCAGTCCCTCATGTTCAGAATTTCTTTCATGACCTTTAGGATGCATATCCACCAAGTGTTTGAAATAATTTCAGTCTCAATTAGGGATGGTCAGGCCAAGTATTGGTTCCATTTTTTGGTTTAGAAGAATTTTCTTCATGTATTTTATGAGTTCTGAAAGGTTCATATATTTATGGGCTTAGACCTAGCCCTAACCCTGGAAAATAGAATTATTTCTCACATTCGTTAGCACAACACTGAAATAAAAACGAAACAATCACACTGATGTAGGTATATGGGAGCATCGGGGAACCCACAGTTTCTTGGAGGCCTTGGAAAGAGAGTGATTGGGGCTCTAGGTCAGGGAAAAGGTGATTTCTCACAAGGGTTGGATACCTGGAGGGGTTGGGTTACTCTCGGAGGTCTTGTTGCACCTGAGGTATGTGAGCAAGGTCTTGTTGTGATGACTCCATTTCCTTAAAGTCTTCTTGGAGGTTGAGTCATATCATAGTGGCCCTCAGCTCATGTTTACCCTGGGCAAGCTGGTGAAAGCGGGTAAATGTGGGAGAAGGCCATTATAGGGTGGTATTAGAGTTTGGTTTTGCACTCCTTGGGTCATGTATGATACCACAAGGTGGTATTAGAGAGTGGTTTCGCTCTCTTTGGGCAATTCCAATGTTGTTAAGGTTATTGTTGTCATGCATGGAATCATGGTATATATTTGGTATGGTCATGCATGATGTTTTTATGATGTTATTTTATTACATGGATATGGTTATGATTATACATGTACATGCTAATGTGGATTGATCTTGCAGATGAGATAATCTTCCCTTGAACATCACTAAGGTATGGATTTTATTTTGGTATCTATTTGGTTTATTTGACATGGTATAAAATGGTAGACTATATTTCTTGTGTATCTCCTTATAAATAAGTTAGGCAGCAAGGAGAAGAGTATTCTCCTGGTATACAAGATACATTGAGGATCTTGAGGGAAGAGATCATAAGTTGTCAAGTAGACAATGACAAATTGGTTGAGGCTCAGGAAAGAATTGGAATGGTTCGGGAGAAGCAGGTAGAGGTTAATGCAACAATCCTCCAGAGGTTGTCAAAGTTGCAGAAACAAGGAAATATGAGAATTAGTCAAGAAAAAGAAGAGAAAATTAATGGCTCCTATGGTAGCACGTCTCAATCCGGATACAGATTAGATAGAGGGGACACAGTTAGGGGTGGAAGATCATAGGATACACCTGACAAGAGGACTAGTATGTATGGGCATCATTCTACTTCTTCATCCAAGATACATCATCACAGTCATCACCATCATCATCCTTGTATGAGGAGGGAGTATTTTCGTGAAGAGTTCAAGAAAGTGAAGCCTCCTACATTTGATGGAGAGATGAAGAAACCATAAGATGTAGAGGCATGGTTTCTTGGAATGAATAAATTCTTCAGATTTCATAACTATTCAGAAAACATGAAATAAAATAAATCCACCTTCAGTATTAAAGGGAAAGCATATATCTAGTGGGAAGATGTGAAGAATGTCAAGGGAATTCGGGAATAATACTTGATTTGGGATGATTTCGAGAGGAAATTCAAGAATAAGTAATTATTAGATAGGTATTATGATGTTATAGCTAAGGAGTTTCATGAGCTACAGATGGGTTCTATGAAAAATTATGAGTATTCTAGAATATTCTTGGAGTTGTTGAGGTATGTGCCATATATCAAGGAGGAAAAGACTAAGATTCAGAGATTCATCAACAGATTTCTAATAACATATAGATACCAAATTGCATTTGATGATCCTAGATCGTGTTATTTTTTGTAGCATCATATGTGGTATAGCCACGAAAATTTGTGGAGAGGCTAGAATACATGAGATCTACAGAACCTAGAAATCGTTTCTAGAAATTCTGCCTAGAAGTGACTTAATTAGATTATTAAATAATTTCTTTTTATTTTTCCTAAGTCTAAACTTAGGAAAACAGGTTAATTAATAAATATTAATTAAGTCAAGGCAAGAATAATCTAGAAACTTACACAGATCGATCCAAAGATGATCCTAGCCATTGCTTATGTTTTAATCTTGGTCGTTGGTGCTCCAACAGAGGATTATAAGAGGAGGTTGATATGGTGATGGAGAGAACACTTGTAGATTTCGATTTCATTGGAATATTGATTTCCAAAGTTGTGGTAGTCAGTTGCTGGAGAGAGAGTTAGAGATATCGAAGAAATGAGAGAGGGGAAGAGACAGTGAGGCTGGAGGAGACATTCCATATCCAGCGAGTGCATTTGCAGAGAGGAAGAATAGAAACAGAGAGGTTGACGTTGGGCCAACGCAATAGTCTCTAGAGGAAAAATTAATTTGCTATGGAGGAGAGACGTTTTCAGTTCCAGAGGCTTGGAAGTATTCCCAGAGTGTTGGAGAAGAACCTTTCTAGTCAATAGAAGGCATAACTACTTCATCAAAGATCAGTCTGAGGCTAGACATGCAGCCATCTACATAGAGCAGTGCATAGGCTGACGCCCAACCATCTACGAAGAGAAGCGCAAAGGCTAGCGCAAAGGGTCATAGGGCCATATTTCTGAAGACAAAGCCATTCCGAGATATTGCTTTTGGAGTGAGGAAAATTCCTCACTATATTTCTACCAATATTTTTCTTTGTAGTATTATAAGTATTTTGGCATCTAATTGTACTCATATTTTCTCACTGTTGCATAATAATAAAACCCTCAACTTTTGCCCCTATTTTACTGAGTTGGGTTTTTCTGAGGACTTTTGTCCAAAAATAATTGTGTTAATTTTATTTATGTGTACTAACATTTCTTCCAACATTTATTCTTCTGCAATTTTATTTGTGTAGATTTCAGTGTGATTCATTCAATATTTTTCTTAGAAAGAAACAAATAAATTATTAAATAAAATTAAAAATTAGGAGAATAACTTCTAGTTGCTGCAATAGGATTTTGGTTTGGAATTTTCATAGATCTTTAGAGGAAGGCATCTGTAAATTGAAGCATTGTTGTGAGAAGTCAAAGCAAAAATTTGAGCCTAAACATGACTTGAAGGGAAATGAGAAGGAAAAAGGAAAATTGTCACCGAAGCAGGGAAGACATCAAGATGCAGGTGAGAAATAAAATTTTGCTCCTTACAAGAAGTTCAAAGCATTTTAGAAGGGACATGTGTTGCAGTCTGGAGAGTAGCAAACTAGAGGTGATAGTAGATAACCATTCCAGTGTTGGATATGTGGAAAAAATCATCGTAAGAAGGATTTTCCATTCTAATAGGGAGGTAGGCCTCATATATTCAATGTTCAGGAGGCACAAATAGTTGGTTTAACAACCCTAGTAAAAAAATCCATGTAAAAATAATAATCGTGATTGATGGACACGTATTCCAAGTTGAATGGTGGGAAAAACACCCTAGTGGGTGTTCACTTCGGTTATTATGGCTAAAGGAAATTAACAAAGGCAATGGAAAAGGCTTTGGAAAGGCATGAGGCATTAATTGGCATTTTATTTATGAAAATAATGGAAAATAGGAGAAAAGGAAGGTGAAAGGTCACAGGTTTCATGTGAGGAGGAAAATGAAGGAAAATAATTGAAAATGAAGAAAACAGAGGCCTCATTAATACTAAAGGCTTCTGAGGATCCGTTGGTAAGCTTTTGTCAGTTAAATTTTGGAGAATTCATTTCTCTCTCTCTCTCTCACTTACTCTTGAACACTTAGAGTATTATTGGAGCACTATTAGAGAGTGTGGATACTTGGTGATTTGGACCAAGAAGGAAAAAGTAGAGCACGAAAGCGCAAGCAGACATTGGGATCAGTAGTTAAAACGGGATTTGATTGTAGGTATCAGGTTGCATGTACGTTTTCCTTACTAGCTTTTGCATGCATGGTCTATGCATATGGATTTTCCTAGCCCTACCATTTCCTGGAAAGCCATGGTATTGTGGCGATATTTCCATTAATTTTTTTCAAGTCAGTTCTCATAATTCCTTTAGCTGTTGGGTTGAGTTATTAGTTTCTCAATCTTTGGCTGTACAAATTCTTTAGAGCCCGATAGACAACTGTGGGTTGAGTTACTAGTCCTGGAAGCCTTGGTTGGAAACATTCTCTAGAGCTCGACATACAGTTGTTGGGTTGAGTTACTAGTCTGATGTAGCCAAAAGCTGCAAAACCCACATCTACATATAAAATTTAAAAATGCATGCCCACATGCATTGAATCCAGTACTCTTGGCACGAAAGCTTTTCCTTTTACCACTCTATGGTTATAAACCATATAAGAAAACCCACTTTATGAATATCGAATCCATGTTGATTAAAACCCAAAACAAATCTACATATGAGGAAGTTGATCCTTGTCTTATATCCTATGGTTATAAACCATAGGCTAAAACCCCTTTCATGAATTTTGAATCAATATTCAAAGTTTGGTTAAAATTACCCAAAGATGCCAATACAAACTTTCGGCCCATATTTATCGATTAGCCTTTATACCATCCGCATATATGTTCACCAATCCAATATCAATTAATATATATGTTCAGTCCACAACATACCATGTAACTTCATACAAAACTCCGACTTTGTTTAAAAACCAAGCACCAACATATGTTAATGTTCTGGGTCCCACTGCACTTTCCAAACGTACCTGTTCGTTAACCTCTGGATAGATATTATGGATATCGCATCACGACTCCAATCTGATGACTATCACACAGCAAAAGCTCGCAAACCTTAATGCCTCAAACTCACTTGAAAAAATTTGTTTTGTGACGCCACGCATCACTCGCTGGGCACTATCACTTTCCCTCGGCAAAATACCACTTACCTCTTAATTGCTACGTGAAAACCATTAATGGTTTTCCGAATCCGCTTTCATTGTTTCATCACATAGTTCCGCCTTTATTTTTAACACAATTCCTCTGAGCCATAAATCACGGGTTTCCACTTCACCGTTGACTCATGGTTCCAAAGCGCATAATCCTGTCATCAACACAATTTTTCTATTTATAAAAGAGATTAAACATTGATGCGTTGAAATTTGCGTGAAGCCTCAATCATTAACCATTTTGAGTTAAGCCACAGAGATAGCGGATTTTCCTCCCGGTGTGGGTTCTGAATCATATACTTTCAAAATACTCCAGATTTTCGCATTCGACTCTCGTTTTCATTAAACCTCGATTCTAAGGCTACAAAGTCCTGTTCAACTTATTCTCGATTCCACATTTGATCCTGAAAGGATCTGGATTATAAATCACATAACAAGCTTCTAAACCCCAACACAGCAAGTTAAGAATGAATATTCCCACACAGAAATCTATAAATTTTGCAATTCTAATCATCACAAACATTCATTCATCTGAGGTCTTTCGATTGGGGTTTTACTCTATAGTACCTTAATTAACCATCCACAGATTTTCCAAGGCATATCAGAACAAAACAAAATATGCTGCAATCAAATCTTCATTAATTATGAACTATACAAATGCAGTCACTCTTTCTTACAATCAAGATTTTGGCCTGATATGCCCTTACATGGCCTTTCTCCTCTTTTCTATCAAAGCCCGTAGGCTTTAAAATAAAATTCCTTCTATCATCTATATCCCTCTCATTCCTCTCTGTCCCTAATTCTTTGAAATCTTACAATTTATAAAAGAAAAGTATTCATGAACTGATTTAGTTCAAATCCCAAAAATCTCTCACTATCTCCTAAATTATCTATTCAACTCCTCTTTTTATTCAACAGAATCCTAGATTAGATTTCTGTTTAATCCCTCAAATCCTCACTATTCTTAGGGTTAATTACTCATCCCTAAGATTTTAAAACTCACGAGATATTCTCCATAAATAAATTTACAATCAAATTTCCTCAAACTCAACTAAACTTTAGGAAAATAAATAAAATGATTAAGGGAACCCACTCCCTTTAGTAAATGAGAAATAAGACTCATGGGTCTTATAAGTTTTTAAGAATGGCCCTGCATCAAACTCCTTAAGTTGAAAAAAATTCATGGAATCATGTTCATGAGTCATCCAACTGCTTCTGCTGTAAACTTAATCTAATTTCATCTTCCAACTGGCTGTTTATCCTCTTTCAATTGCAGGTGCATTTGCTGCCTTCTGTCTTTCTCCTGGATGCCAAACTTTGTATTGTGAATGTCCTTTTGCTCTGTTGTCATAACCATCTCTTCTGCATAATTTTTGGATGCTGATATCCTGCATAAACAACTTCTCAACCAATATAAATTTCTGCTCCCTGGTATGTTGTTGTCTTGGTATTATCTCAATAAAATTGAGTTCCAACTTTATGTATTTTTTCCTATTCTGTATCTGATTGTTCATTATGATTCTTGACCTAATCAACAGCATTATTTTTTGTATCCAAATCAATTCCTTTATGTTGTCCTGTATATTCTTCCATATTTCATTGACTTGCTAATTTTGACAAATTCTTATGCTTATCATCTTTGCAATTTCCACCATCCACTTATCCAACAATTGAAGTAGCATCTTTCCAGCCTCAAAAGAAGATTGTTTCTTGTTTGATACAAGAACATATAACTTCCCAACTACATATTGTCCATCAACTGCAAATCATTCATTTATTGAACTTGGTTCAAATACCTCTATATTCATATAAAATATGCTTGAATTTTCCATCCAAATTTTTAATTGCAAACTCAAGATATAATCTTGAAATTCAAACCTCCTTTGGATTAAAAAACAAAATATGTCTATGGACTGTAATTTTACATCTTCTGCAACCTTATTCCTCTTCTGCAATGAATTGTTTAAGATATATACCAACTCTCCTTCCTTCATCCTAAACTTTTAAATCAACCAGCTGCATACTATCATCTTCTTGTTTCCATAAGGAAAACTAGCTTTCTGCATCTTCAGAATTTACATATTTCTTCATGTTTGCATAAACAAACATATCTCCAAGGGAATTTTGTCCTTCATCCTGGAAAACACATTCAAAAATTAATAATTCAAAATCAGAAAATGTATTACATTTTCCATCAATTCTATTCCATAATTTCTCTGATTTGTCATCCTCTTGATGTGTATATGACATATCAAAATTGTCATATCTTCCTCCATATTGCCTTGTTTTGAAAAAGTTGCTTTGTCTTCTCTTTTCTCTGAATGCTGTCTAATTTCAAAATTCTGTTCTCTGCTCTTCTCTTTAACCTTCCTTCCTTTCACACTTATTTTCATTCTTCCTTCTTCACCCTTACAAATCTGTAAGTTACTAAATTGTCTTTTCCATGCCTCTTCCTTTTCAATCAAAATTTTCCAATCTCTAATCCTCTTTGTTTCTTGACATGAAACAAAATCATATACAATAGAGTTTTCCTTCCCTGATAAAGTTCCTTTTACAATGAAAATCACTTTCAATACCATGAATATCAGTTTCCATTGAAACCCTTTGCTGCTCACTGTAGATGCATCATTGATGACAGCATCCTTACCTTCATTTTCTGAGATTGTCTGTCTCTCACCAGTTTTTTGATTACATTTACCTTTATTCTTTTTGCAAGTTGTACAAGTATCACTGTCTTCAAATTTTTGTTGTGTATCAACCTCTACCAACTGATCCTTATGTTCTTGACTGTCTTATTTTTATTTCCTCTTTATAGCCTTTTCTGTACTAGCTATACCTTCTTGGACTGAATTCTTCTTATAAATCTCTGTTCTAGCATCTTCCACAGTATAATATTTAATAAGATCCTTTTCCATTAATGCTCCATTATGTTCTTCCAAGAAAATTTATTGTCCATTAACTATCAATACAAGTCCATAATTTTTGAGTAAAAATGAAAGAGCTAATCCCATTACCTCAAATGGTTGCATTGTACACATACTTTTGGTTGTTTCTGTCACAAGGATATCTTCATACCTCTCTTCACCTTCTTCTTTTGCAATCTGAAATTTCCTTTTATCTCCAGACTATTTGTCATTCTTTTGCAAGATCTCACTAGATTCATCACCTCCAGCTTTCATGGTAGTGTCCAACATTTGTACATCTGTGGTGTCTTTGAACACATGTTCATTCAAGAACTATTCCATTATAGTCACTTCTTCCAACATCTTCATTTCTTCAGCAACCTGCATAAACATATATTGTAAAGATTGTTCATCACCTGCATACATACAAAAATCATCAGTTTCGAAAATACTAGGCTCCTCTTTCTTTGATGTCTCAATCATCATATCTCCCTGTTGATCCGAACTTGTCCAACAGTTCAGAAATTCATCAATGATTCCTTTCTCAACAAGGAAATCTTCTTGCTCAGGTATATAATAGTCATCTTCCATCTCTAACTCAACTGTTCTGAGTTCTTCTCTTATTCCGATATACATACTTTTGTTTATCTGCTTTTGCAACAGCTTCCACTTTATTTTCTTTCTTCTCATAGTCCAACCATAATTTTTGTCCTTCATAATATTCTCAAGAAGCACTATTATTGCATCAACACTTGCTTTCAATTCTGCAATTTCTCTGTCAAATACTTCTTGACTCATTTTCTTACCTTTTCCATTTTCCTTGGCATCTTTTTTTCTTCTGTTGTGGCTTCTCTCTGAACCCATTTTATGACTATCAGTAGTCACTTTCTTCTCCATCTCTATGAGCTCCTCACTCACTATGAGTTGCACTAAGCCTCTGCAATAGCAAGTCCTCCTTGCTGCCACTTACCTCACCAATCCCCTCTCTAGACTTGGTCTTTTAGTAAGCATTGGTTCTTTGTTTATGGAACCTCTTGAACATTATTTTCTGCTCTCTCTAGGCTTATATCCTCCACTCACCTTCCCTTGATAACACTTCAATTGTTCTCCCTGTCCAACTTTTAGCTGGAATATTTAGGTTCACTGCCACTAACACAACTCTTCCCTCTCTTTACACAACCTTCTACTATGTGTTGTTGCTATCATTTTATTTCTTATAGAAACAATTCAAATGGAACCAACATCAAAATATGGCTCATACCTGAGAGATATTCAAATTATTGATCTCTTTGAGCTTCCACTGGCTTGGAAAATACACATGCTGCTTTACTTTTCCTTGTCTGCACTTCAATTCTTCTGTCAACTAAATTCCGTTCTTGCTGAGTACATTTATGTTGTAATTTATTCATTCATTTCTTTGTCACAGCTTCTTAGCTGAAAATTCTGTTGTTGCTTTCATCACATACGCATATCATTAAAATATTGCAAAGCTTTTACCTGATCCTGTCTTCCTCAAGTCTTTTTTCACAATCTGCCTTTGCTGAAGTTCTCATTGTTTGCAATATTTCAGAATTCCTCTTTGCATACAATCTCTTGTGTCAATCAATTCCATAGAGCATTAGTCTAGCTCTGATACCACAAATGATGCAGCCAAAAGCTGCAAAACCCACATTTGCATATAAAATTTAAAAATGCATGCCCACATGCATTTAGTCCAGTACTCTTGGCACAGAAGCTTTTCCTTTTACCACCATATGGTTATAAACCATGTAAGAAAACCCAATTTATGAATATCGAATCCATTTTGATTAAAACCCTAAACAAATCTACATATGCGGAAGTTTATCCTTGTCTTATACCCTATGGTTATAAACCATAGGCTAAAACCCCTTTCATGAATTTTGAATCAATATTCAAATTTTGGTTAAAATTACCCAAAGATGCCAATACAAAATTTCGCCCCATGTTTATCGATTGGCCTTTATACCATCCGCATATATGTTCACCAATCCACTATCAATTAATATATATGTTCGGTCCACAACATACCATGTCATTTCATACAAAACTCCGAATTTGTTTAAAAACCAAGCACCAACATATGTTAATGTTCTGGGTCCCGCAGCAATTTCCAAACGTACATGTTTGTTAACCTCCAGATAGATCTGATGGATATTGCATCATGACTCCAATCCAACAACTATAGCACAACAAAAGCTCACAAACGTTAATGCCTCAAACTCACGCGAAAAAATTTGTTTTGTGACGCCATGCATCACTCACTGGGCACTATCGTGTTCCCTCGGCAAAACACCACTTACCTCTTAATTGCTATGCGAAAACCATTAATGGTTTTCCGAATCCGCTTTCACTGTTTCATCGCATAGTTCCACCATTACTCATGGTTCCGCCTTTATTTTTAACATAATTCCTCTGAGCCATAAATCACGAGTTTCCACTTCACCATTTACTCATGGTTCCAAAGCACATAATCTTTTCATCAACACAATTTTTCTGTTTATAAAAGAGATTAAACATTGATGCGTTGAAATTTGCGCGAAGCCTCAATCATTAACCATTTTGAGTTAAACCATAAAGATAGTGGATTTTACTCCCGGTGTGATCATATACTTTCACCATACTATAGCTTTTCGCATTCAACTCTCATTTTCAGTAAACCTTGATTCTAAGGCTACAAATTCCTATTCAACTTATTCTCGATTCCACATTCGATCCTAAAAGGATCTGGATTATAAATCACATAACGAGCTTCTAAACCCCAACATATCAAGTTAAGAATGAATAATCCCACACAAAAATATATAAATTTTGCAATTCTAATCATCACAAACATTCATTCATCTGAGGTCTTTCGATTGGGGTTTTACTCTACAGTACCTTAACTAACCATCCACAGATTTTCCAAGGCATAGCAGAACAAAACAAAATATGTTGCAATCAAATCTTCATTAATTATGAATTATACAAATACAATCACTCTTTCTTATAATCAGGATCTTGGCCTGATATGCCCTTACATGGCCTTTCTCCTATTTTTTGTCAAAGCCCGTAGGCTTTAAAATAAAATTCCTTCTATCATCTATATTCCTCTCATTCCTCTCTGTCCCTAATGCTTTGAAAGCTCACAATTTATAAAATAAAAGGATTCATGAACTGATTTAGTTCAAATCTCAAAAATCTCTCACTATCTCCTAAATTATCTATTCAGCTCCTCTCTTTATTCAACAAAATCCCAGATTAGATTTTTGTTTAAATCCCTCAAATACTCACTATTCTTAGGGTTAATTACTCATCCCTAAGATTTTACAACTCACAAGATATTCTCCTCAAATCAAATTTCATCAAACTCAACTAAACTTTAGGAAAATAAATAAAATGATTAAGGGAACCCACTCCCTTTAGTAAATGAGAAATAAGACTCATGGGTCTTATAATTTTTGAACAATGCTGCTGCATCATAGTCCTGAAGCCTTGGTTGGAAAAATGCTCTAGAGCCTTGGGTGGGTTGAGTTACTAGTTTTGGAGCCTTTGTTGGACAAATGCTATGGAGCCCAGAAACAACTGGATTGAGTTACTAGTCTTGGAAGCCCTGGTTGGATAAACGCTCTGGAGCCTAGAAACAGTTGGGGTTGATTTACTAGTCCTGGAAGCCTTGGTTGGAACAAACACTATGGAGCCCTGGAACAACTTGGATAGAGACCAATCTGTGATGGTTGTGTTGTCTGACCATGAGGGTTGAGGTGGTTTGACCTATGGATGCCTTGGATTGATTGTGGTTGATGTGTTTGATGATATCCCACATTCATGCTTGGAATATGACACGTGGGTGTTTGGCTAAAGTGAGACTTGGCTCAACCAATATATGGTCGAGTGGAACGTGGAAGTCCCATCTTCGGTTGTTTTCACACTCGTTAATGAGAAGTTCATTCCTTTGGTATTTGGTATGCAAATGTATTGATTATTATGTGGATTTCATTGATGGTATATCCATGGCATTAATGTTTCTATTATGCTGGTTATAAACTTTTATTTAATCAGTGATTATGTATGGATCTACCTATGTTTTTGTAGTATCCCGAAATGGGAACTGCTAGCAAGGCATGACTGGAAAACGCATTTTCCAGGAATGTCTGCTACAGTATTTGAAACCAGGACCTAGATCCCTTAGAAAAATGTTTCTAAGTCCTAAATCCAAGAGGAGGCTCCAAATAAATCCCTCTAGGTGGGTTAAATAGATCTCCCACACCTAGTTGTCCCAAGGAGATGCCCAATAAAGGGGCTACAGCAAATGTAAGAACATACAATGAAGTAGCAGCGTTATTTTAATGAGTCAATACACATGAAGATATGAATAGCCAAAAAATTGTATATTATAGTAGTACTTGTATACAAATCCTTGAGGAAAGAGTCACTCAAGTAATGCAATAAAACCTCAAAGGAACATGTACATGAAAATAGATGAGCACTGCTACACTGGGAATTCTGCAGGCTAAAAGGACGTAGTTTATTGGAGACACTGGAACATAATAATAGATAATACAATGATATGGAAATATCAGCTCAATAAATGTGGGGGAACAAGCTCTCAACCCCTGAAAATAACAATACAACAATCCTTAAGAGGATTGGCTGAAATATATATACAAATGGCAAATCTGCAGAAATGTCAGAGTTGTTGGGTAGCAGCTGCAACTCAGAAAATAGAAGGAGATGGCTAAAGATGATTCAAAATATGAAATATAACTCCTCCAATAGATCCTCCAAGTGATAGGCTGATCCTAACACTGAAGATCTCACCCTCCAAAATAGTGGTGCAAGCCCCCACTGCAGATACTCACTGAAATAACACAGTCTAGAGAAGGGACTGCATTGTTTATGATGGGAGGTGCTTGGCCTGATGCCAAGATATGAAAATCAGCTCTGAAACCTTCCTCCCTAACCTTCTCGAGGAATATAATCTCCCTTCTCTAAATTATGAGCCAAGGAATGGTGTTGTGGAACCCTCCACTGCAACACCCAACAACACTATGTTATACTTCAGCAGAAATAACATAGTGACTAAAGGAAGTGGCTTTGGCCTTGAGCCTAGATGTGGAGAAATGAAGTGCAATCCTTCAAGAGGCCTATGAAGAAGAAGAATAAATCATAAACAGGAATCCCTCGTGATAAACAACACTGTAACTTAGCTGATTAGTCGGACAATACAAATAGTCTACTAGACCAATAATCAAATACTCAAACATATCTCACTATGGCTGCCTCTTCCTCCTTTTATGCAAGTGACTATGTCTTGCCCTGGACCCCACACATTAGGGTTTCTTCCACAAGGAATATTTCTCCCTCTCAAACTGTGATGTCTTCCCAAGCAAGCCACACCCTCTTAGGCATCACTATTGACTTGGTCAAACTTGACCTTGTCCTCATGCATTTGCCCCTTCTCACACTGGAAGGTGAAAAATAAAGCTGCTCCATTGATCCCTTTCACACTATGAGGGATTTTATTCCTACTCATGGGTCTCCTTACCCATTTTATTCACCTCCTAGATGGCATGAGAAAAATTAATGTTCAAATTAGCTTCATGCTAATTTTGGAACATTACAGTCCTCCCCTCTCAAAGATTGCTTGTCCTCAAGCAAGTGCAAGCATAGAACTGAGTTGTTTCTCCTCCTCTCCTTGTAGAATCCATGTATGATGATATCCTCCAAGAAAAGAGTTGTTATCTCATCAATCAAGTCCCCACATTTCTCCTCCTCGGCATGCAAGTCAGTTGTCAAGCTATCATCATGTAAAGGTGAAATACTCAAGAGGAAAACAAAGTGATGTCTAGAGGTCCCTTTGAGGAATGGGATCTGAAATGTAATGGGAATTATCTCTCCCATATGCATCATCCATCCCCAAGTTATTAGCCATGAAAAATGAGTCACCTCCCAACTAGGAAACTCCTGAAAACTGTCATCCACGTTTGGCTCCAACAAAGTAGGTGGGATGAAAATCTGCACATGGTAGACAAAATAGTCTACCCCACGTTGTCCTCCTCTCCACTTAAGGTAAGTGAAGAGTGTCTGCTGATCCTGGGCTGCAATAAGGTTTCCCTCAAGTGGCAATATGAGGAATATATCTCCAAAGACCTCTCCTCCAATGCTACAAATCATGTTGGCCCAAACATCCCCATATATGATGAGTTGGAAGCCATCATCATATGGCATCATATCCATCATATGGCTCACCTCATAAGGAAAAAAATGTGTTGCTCTAGTGGCCATACCATCTCCCATGCTCCCCTTAGAAAATGTAGTGCAAAAAGTGTGGATATCTTCTCTCCCAAAGGACACATCCATCCAATGTGTCTCTCTCCCAAACATGCTCCTCATAAAGACAAAGACAATAGAACCATAGGGAGCAAAAATGAGAATCATGCTTGCTGCCATGTGTAATAAGTGAGAAGGAAAATGGTCCCTTAAATGTAGCCAACACAGCTTGACCCTCAACTGCAATAGAGACTAATAAAATGTGTGGCTTCTCAACCACTTGCCTGCTGCTCCAATCTCCCCATAAGTATGGAGGAAGTGAATAATGCAAGGTGTACAATGAACATGTCCTCCATAATATATCTCTTCCCCAAGTCCTCCTAGAGAATCGCCATCAATCATGCTTATGGCCTCAACTAAACCATGAGGTCTAGAAAAAATAATGCTCCTCCTTGAAGCATCATCCCGCACATGTATGGTTCAAGGATGCATATATACATTATACAAATAATCATGTAAACAACAATGAATACCCTTACCATATATTCTTCTCATACAAAGGGAGTGGCTCATAAATGAGTCCCCTCTCATCCTCAAAGAGAAAAGAGGTGGTTGTGCTAACTCCTCCATCGCCATATGATCCATGCATCTCCTCATATGCTGATATATCTCCTCCTCAAAACCCTTCCAAAAATACCCCTCCATGATGGTGTGGTATGCTATCATAGAGAAAGTGGGGCTGAAAAGGAAATCCTCATGAGACGCTTGTAGCAACTTCTCCGTGAGCTTGGAAGCTCTAGATAAGAAGATCCTGCCATGATAGAAGATGACCCCATCTCTGACTAAATACTCCTCCAACTACACCTGGCCATCCAATATCCTACAAGCATGAAGATCCTTGGAATATTCCACCAATAGCTAGGAGTTCCAATATGGATCTATCCTCCTTAGTGACAACGTTGATGATCTCTAATGAAGAACATATGTCATATGGCTGCCCTCTTCTTTGACATCTCCTATGTCAAAGATGCAAGTTGTAAGGCTGCTATCCTTCCCCTGCTGCTTCTTCCATAGCACAAAATCTAAAATGGAAGTGGGTAATGATTATGTTGAGAGAATGCTCCCTCTCTCCTTGAGTCTACCCAAGACTCCCAGTGCTGTATCAAGTTCTCCCAAGGTCCCCACTCTTCTGAAATCACTGAGTGGTGCCTCAACTGGTGAAGCATCCATCCTCCTCTGCTGATCCAGTGGTCTCTCTGGCAAAATGTCTCCATGCAATGAGACATGATCATCAAAAGGTGACTGCATATATGAATGGAAAATCCTGTCCATGCTCTCACTGCGCAATGCAGTCTCCCTCCTAGGTGTAACAACCTCCAGAAATGGATATGGGTGTGTACTCCTCATCTCATGATGTTGGTTCTCCTCCCTACCTCCACCTTGTATCTCCATGGTTCCACACCTCCTCAACAATGGCACATGAGTTTTGCCTTGATCTCCACACATGAGATCCTGGGGACTTCCTTGCAAAGATGCAAGAATCCCTCTACTTGGAGCAAGAGCTCCTCCTTCCTCTGCATGAGGCACTAGATAATCTCTAGATGTTCCAGTGTTGTTGCCCTCAATCTCTGCAACATGAATGGGAAACCTTCCAATGATTGGATCCCTTTTTGAAAAAGATATCTCCATGCTTCCTTTCTCAAAGGTATGAGATGAAAGTCTTTCTCCCGGAAAAGTATGGTGCAAGTTTTCAACCCCCTCCATGGTTTTCTGAAGTGATATTGTGTTCTCATGCAAGGGTTTTGTTTGAGTTCCATTTTTTAGCTCCACCATGTGTGTCTCATGAATCCTCCTACCAAATATTTTCACTAAGGCCCTAGTGAAACTTGCATAAGATGCAGTATTTATATTTTTCAAAGAAAAGGATTCAAAGATCCACCAGGCATAGGCCTTACCTCTCATATGAAGCGCTACAACTCTGATGGCTTCATCTTCATGAATTTGGTGCTGGTGCAAGAAGGTATCTAACTCTTCCACCCAAGCTTTGGCTGAACATGTAGGTTAACCTTCAAAGGTAGATAGAAGAAATCTATCCTGCTACTCTCTTCCCTTCACCTTGATCTTGCAAAACTCTGAAAAACTGAGATGATCTTGAAATTTCTGAGTTTGAGACTCATACCCTTTCAGGAAATCACTAAGAGTTTCCCTCCTAGCAACCTCTTCTCCTCTTTCCATCTCTCTTCTGGCAATATTTGGCATGTGACTGCATTGTGTACCATGGGGTGTGGCTGCATGCTCACACTCCTCAGATGTCAATCTAGAGTTTGCTTTAGACTCAAACTCTTTTGGAGATTCTTCATACATATCCCTCCTTATCTTCTTGAAATCTTCATGAATATCATGTACAGATTTAGGAAGAAGCTTTTTGAGTTTATCCCCTTTTTCTCCTCTAGAAGATGGAGTCTTTTTCCTGCTCATTTCTCTGTCTCCTTCTTCATGAGAATAGGAAGTGCAGGTGCCTTACTCTTCTATTTTCTTATCCTCCTTGGGGAGCTTCTGCATGGATCTGAAATATGATGAGACAAAACCCATCCTCTTCAATCTCCTAATATCTCTAGCTGAGAATCACAGGCTGAGCCAAGAAATTTGCTCTGATACCACTGTAATATCCCGAAATGGGAACTGCTAGCAAGGCATGACTGGAAAACGCATTTTCCAGGAATGGCTACTACAGGATTTGAAACCAGGACCTAGATCCCTTAGAAAATTGTGTCTAAGTCCTAAATCCAAGAGGATGCTCCAAAGAAATCCCTCTAGGTGGGTTAAACAGATCTCCCACACCTAGTTGTCCCAAGGAGATGCCCAATAAAGGGGTTGTAGCAAATGTAAGAACATACAATGGAGTAGCAATGTTATTTTAATGAGCTAGCACACATGAAGATATGAATAGCCAAAAATTGCATATTATATCAGTACTTGTATAAAAATGCTTGAGTAAAGAGTCACTCAAGTAATGCAATACTACCTCAAAGGAACATGTACATGAAAATAAATGAGCACTGCTACACTGGGAATTCTGCAGGATAAAAGGACGTAGTTTATTGGAGACACTGTAACATAATAATAGATAATACAATGATATGGAAATATCATCTCAAGAAATGTGGGGGAGAAAGCTCTCAACCCTTGAAAATAACAATACAACAATCCTTAAGAGGATTGGATGAAATATATATACAAATGGAAAATCTGCAAAAATGCCGGAGTTGCTGGGAAGCAGCTGCAACTCAGAAAATAGAAGGAGATGGCTGAAGATGATGCACAATATGAAATATACCTCCTCCAACAGATCCTCCAAGTGATAGGCTGATCCTAACACTGAAGATTTCACCCTCCAAAATAGTGGTGCAAACCCCCACTGCAGATACTCACTAAAATAACATAGTCTAGAGAAGGGACTGCGCTATTGATGATGGGAGATGCTTGTACTGATGCCAAGATATGAAAATAAGCTTTGAAACCTTCCTCACTAACATTCGTGAGGAATAGAAGCTCCCTCCTCTGAAAGATGAACCAAGGAATGGTGTTGTGGAACCCTCCACTGCAACACCCAGCAACACTATGCTATACTTTAGCAGAAATAACACAGTGGCTAAAGGAAGTGGCTTTGGCCTTGAGCCTAGATGTGGAGAAATGAATTGCAATACTTCAAGAGGCCTATCAAGAAGGAGAGGAAATCCTAAACAGGAATCCCTCATGCTAAACAACACTGCAACTCAGTTGAACATCCAGAGACTGCAAATAGTCTACTAGACCAATAATCAAATACTCAAACATATCTCACTATGGTTGCCTCTTCCTCCTTTTATGCAAGTGAATGTCTCTTTGCATTGGACCCCACACATTAGGGTTTCTTCCACAAGGAATATTTCTCCCTCTCAAACTACGTTGTCTTCCCAGGCAAGCCACACCCTCTTAGGCAGTGCTGTTGACTTGGTCAAACCTGACCTTGTCCTCATGCATTTGCCCCTTTCACACTGGAAGGTGCAAAATAAAGTTGCTCCATTGATCCCTTTCACACTATGAGGGATTTTATTCCTACTCATGGGTCTCCTTACCCATTTTATTCACCTCCTAGATGGCATGAGAAAAATTAATGTTCAAATTAGCTTCATGCTAATTTTGGAACATTACATTTTTTTCATGTAAATGAATATACAATGTATCTATGGTCAAATAGATTGTATTGCAGCTTATGATGTAATGGAGCAATTATTATTAGCGATTCTCAGATAAGTATTAGACCCTCATGTTTAATTATGTTTTTTACACCTGTAGATGCAAGGTTTGTGACATGTTTCACGGAATTCCTGTCATGGTTAAGCAAGGTTTGGATGATTTACTTATGGTGATTTCATCCTTGTCTTTGTTCTAATGTTATTTACCCTCTCCTAAAGTTACGGGAAGTTCTAGGAAGCAACCTGGGTTTAGGGGCTAAAAATGTGGCACACATCTTGGAGCTGTAGGAATAAAACTGACCTTTTGGGGCCTTAACCTCTAACTTGACAAGACAAGCTCGTCGCTAAGAGTCTATAACTGCTACCTTGCCCTTACATGCCCGCGGCTAAGCCTCAAATGGGTCAAAAATTAGTTCCCCCTCAAGGAACAGCGCCCTGGAAGGATGGGTTACCTCCTGGGGATGTTATTGATGCAGTGTAAGGTTTGTTTGTGGTGTTTCCGTTAGTTCCACTTCCTAAAATTCATCTAGGAGGTTGAATCTCATATTAGTAGCCTCTCGTCATATGTTTACCCCGGTTCGGCCGGTTACTTGGGTAGATCTAGGAAGAGGGTGTTACAGAATGGTATCAGAGCCAGGTTCAACTCTCATACTGGATGGGTGATGTGTTGATTATGCGTTTATGTTGGTTGCATATGTGTTTAATATGCTTGTAGTATATGTTCTTGTTGAATTCTTTTTGTGTTGGCAATGGTGGCAGTGGTGTCACCATGGAAGTGTTGATGGTGTTGTTTCCAACATTTTTTCATGAGTGTATGACTGGTTATGTGTTTCTCATGGTTATGTATTGTTCATGCACGCTTTCTTACATGTTTCTACATGTTGTGTATGCATTTCTTGTTTATGCTAGGTCACATATTGGTCATTCTTCAGTGTCATTCGTGTATGCTTTCTTGTGTGATGTCATATGTTGAACATGCATTGGTAGTTCATGATTGGTTATACATGTCAAGTGGGTGCATATGGTCAAGTTTGCATTGGTTTGATTGAGGTTGTTGTTTTTAAGTTCATTGCATTCAATTAGGTCATCATGATGATATTGGTATGTTATGATGCTAATGTGTTGGCTGAGATAGAGTAGGAGATGCAGATCATCAAAGTGAAGTTGCAACATTGGACCTCGAGGAAGGAGCATGCCATTAGGGAAATTTTGAGGTCTAAAATGGATCTCCTAAGGAAATTATAAAATAATATTGGAAATAAGAAAATAATATTATATTACATCATCAAATTTTAGAGGGAAAAAAGAAAAAATTATTTTTTCAACTCGTATTTTCAACTTATCTCCCTATGGGTTTACTCAAATTTTGTGTTGAAACACTCATTGGATGCAAAATTTGATTCCTCATCCAGGGAGTACCCATGTTGCATACTTTCGATGGAACCTTCTACATGAAAAATGAGAAATACATGAACAATATGATTGGAATCACGTTTTTTCCATCTATTTCTCGTTTTTGTATCGCAGGATCCATCAGAAGTATGAAACATGGCTACTACTTGGATGAGGAATTCAATTTTTCATCTAACAAATACTCTCGGTTGTAATTTGAGTAAAACATTAGGGAGATAAGTTTAAAATATGAGTTGAAAAAGTTGTTTTAATATTTTATTATTTTTTAATATTTTTACTTTTTTACTCCAAAAAAGGTGAATCATCCCCCATGGTTGACATCAACATCTTGAATCCTATTGGTTCTTAAAAAATTTATTTTGGTTTTACATTTTTCTTAGGAGGCCCATTTTAGACCTTAAAATTCCTCTAATGCGTCATACAAGTTTGGATGTTAGGCATGTAGGTATGTAGGTTAAGTATTGTTATATGCATCATGGCTATGCGTATTCCTTTCATTCTATTAATGTAATGGTTACATAAATTATAGATCCTAATTGATTAGTGTGGTTATATGCATACGTGTTAGATAGTCATGAATGAGAGCAACCTGTGGTGGTATGCATTTCTATTGTTTTTCTATGTTAGATAACTTATATGTTGTTGATGAGTATGTCATCGGTTAACTTCTTGTTGTTGTATTATATATTTCTTGATTATTAGGTTACATGTTGTTGATGAGCATGATATATAACTTGTTTTTTTTACATGCTAGTGACTTGATGGTTAAGGTTATGACATTTAGGCATGATTCAGCCTAATTATGATAGTGTGTTGTATTATGTCTAGACTGACTGTGCACATGCGATTGTATCCATGAATGACAATTGTTTATGAGTTTCTGATGTGAGCATGTTACTTAGTTACTGTTATGGATATCATGACATTAGTTAGGTTTGAGTTGATGTGTTGTGAAGTTATATTGTGTGAACCTAGTTTGATTTTGCAGACAAGATAGCCTCCCCTAAGATACATTAAGGTATGAGCTTGCTTATGTCGTATACTTTGTACTTGAATGTTTGATTATTTCATCTATTTGGTGTTTGAGATTTGGTGTCTATTATGTCATCTATTTACTATTGAATGTTTGATTAATCGCATGTTATGAGCATGTTTCTATAAGATTGCATGAAGTAATGAGCTTGTTTTAAGACAATTGTAATAACATGTATGCGTTGAGACAATTGATATATACTTGAGTGTAAGTAGATTATAGTTGTAGCATTATGTATTATGACCGAAGAATGTGAGTTGATTGTGGATTATGACATGGTTGTTAGCCTTGGTAAATTTTGATTTCAAATTGATAGATATGTTATCTTGATGTTGATACATATGGTTGACATGTGTGTATTTAGTTACAAGGAAACATGATTGGTGCAACAAGATAAGGTAATTTGCATGTTGTTATTTTTATTTATGTGATGATAGTTATATGTTGATAAACATAAGATGCAGGGGATTACATGGAAAAGGTATTTCCATGAAATCTTAAAGAAGGCCCTGGTTGATATTTCCTTTGGAAGCATTGGGAACCATGGGGATTGATTCATGGTGTCTGTTGCTAGTCTTTTGCTTTTGGTCTTTTGTGAATTGTTGAACTTGATTTGTGGTTTTGTTTATGTTTGGTGCATATCTATGCCACTTTGTTGCAGTGGAATATTGTTATTGGTTTTCATGGTTTTCTTCTTGTTTTTTTCTCATTTTTTTCATTTTGTTTGAGAGTATTTGGAATTGGTTGGGAAAGAGGAAAGTTGACGGAGCTCGGGGAGAGTTGTGTGGTACCCAACATGTAATGTAAGACACAGATGAAGCTCAGTGCATGAGTAAGTGCAATGAAAGGTAATACTATGACAGTCAGTTGGATTGGTTGGGTCCCTTGTGGTAAATGGAAAGTGGAAGTACAAGCATGAGAAAGGTAACAATAAGGTAAATTAAATCGAGTTGAGGCATCAGATGCCTTGGCTAAAGTTGGGAACTGTTGTTCTCAATGATGTTCATGTTGTGCACAGATAAAGGAAGTTATCTTAACCTAGACCTTAGGATATATGGTAATCAAGTTGTGTTCATGATTATTTGACGTTGATATATCTATACATGTATGTATGTATGAATGTCGTGTCTGAAAAGATAATGATTGTTTTATGATAATGATTATATAAATGTATGTATCTATGTATCTATGTCACTGTATGAAGGGTTTTTCAAGGATCATTCTCATGGAGGAATGATTTCTTATGCATGTGAATGGCATGAAGAGGTTCCTCGATATGAAAAATAAAGTGGAAGAGTAGCATTGACAGATCTATGAGGTCAGTATCATGTGGATATTATTTAATTTTATATGCTTGTACTATTCCTATGTTTATGTTATGGACAAGTAATGCTGAGGGGTACATCAATGAAGTGAAAGGAGTATTCTTTGTGGCATATTGAGACAAGCATGGATAAGACACTAGGATCAAGGTTGCTTTGTGGGTCAATATGTGGTCTATGGATATGCATTATTATTGTTGTGTATATTTTGTGCATGATTGTCTATTTAGTGGTTGTACCTATATTGATGTGTAACTGTTGCATATGTAGTATTGTGTACATATGATGTTGTATGCATATTGTATAAATGGCGTTGTGTGTATATTGCATATGCAGTGCTAGGTATAGATGGTGCTATGTGCATGTGAGATATGTGGTGTTATGTACATATTGTATTGTGTACATGTTGGATGCATGGTGTTGTGTGTATATGGTGTTTTGCGCATGTCGGATATGCAACACCATGTACGTATGGTGTTATAAGCATGTTAAATATGTAGTGTTGTGTACATATGGTGTTGTGTGCGTGATGCACATATGGTGCCATGTACATTTGGTGTCATGTGCATGATTGTACATATGGTTTTGTATGCATGTGGTGATGTGCACATGTTTTACAAGTGGTGCTATCTGCATGTGGTTCCGTGTACATGTCTTGCATGTAGTGTTGTGTACATGTGTTGTCGAGTACATGTCGTGCATGTGATATTGTGTACATGTAGTATTGTGTACACATTGTACATGTGGTGTGGTGTACATTGGCATTGTGTACACATTCCACAGATGGTGCCACCTACACGTGATGTTGTTCACACGTTGTGCAAGTAGTGTTGTGTACAAGTGGTAATGTGTACATGTTGAGCATAGGGTACTGGTATACATGTGGCATTGTGTGCATGTCATACATGTTGTGTTTCTAGAATGTGGTACTATGTATGTCCATGGTGTAGTCGTGGCATCATGACATGTGTATTCATTGTGATGTACTCTGTATATGTATACGTATTGTGTTGTGTTGTACATCAAATGTAGCTGTATGTATTGTGTTGTATTGTAGACTGGGTGTAGGTTTATGTGTCGTATGCCTAGTATTGGTGTATTTATTATGTGGTGATGTACGGCTTGTGTGGATGTATGTTTTGTACAAAGTGTGTATGTGTACATGATTGAAGAGAAGAAAAGGCATTAGGTGCTTTCCGAGTGTGGAAATCGATCTGGTATGGGTACAAAATAACAAAGGCAGTAGTAAGGACCGATGAAGGATAAGTATTAATATTTTATTTCGGTTTTATTATGCATGTGATCTACGATTCTGACTTATGATGGCTACATGTGATTTATGATTATGGGTTATGATGCTTGCATGTGATTCATGATTTTGACCTATTATGGTTGTGTTTTGAGCTAAATAGATGTGATATGTTTATACATGATGATTTGATTAAAAATCCAGTTTGACATGTTGTGACAGGAAGTAAACAGGATTGAAAGTGTACCTTATTGATGAGCTACCAATGAGGTATGATTTGAAGTTATTTAAATTTATTTTGTATCTAATGGTAGTTATGTGTTTGGTACAGGAAGCATGGAATTTCCCACTTGGGTGGTTGAAACTGATTGCAAGAAGTAGAAACAACAACAAAAGGAATTGGAACATGCAACATTATGTTGGTAGAGCACTTCAGGAGTAGGGCCATTGTTGGACACTGGTACCCAATAGTGTCCATTGTTTTCCATGAGCATGTTATAGCCCGTATGATGGTTTTTAGGTAGATATATTCCTTGGTTGTTTAAACTTCTAATGCGAGGAAGCCTTTCCAAGGGATGGTTTGCCCGGGATGAGGGTGCCAACGGAAATTGGAAGGTAAGTGATTGCACAGAAGGGGTGACATGATTTCTCGAGGGACTGTGTAGCAGAGAAGGGAAGGCCGAGGATGGATTTTTTATGGTCATTAATATTTCCTGATGGAATCATATGCACATTGGGAGTGTGCCTTGAAACAATGAGCTAGTAATTGCTCACTGAGATGACAAGTGGAGCAGAATTATAGTGTTGGACATTGGATGCAACTATGACTTTCAAAGTGGATTTTCGACTTCATGGGAAGGAGGTGAATCCTGATATTACTTTGAGGGTGGAGGTGTGAGCCTCTAGATTCCCTTGTTGTGTATACAAGCATCATATACTTTTATTTGCTGGTTGAGAAAAAGTGTATATGTGTATATTATTATAAATATTGTATCGAGTTGGTTTATAAATCTCCACAAGCAGTATGTTTATTTGCTGGTTCAGGAAATTTTTCTTAAGTATATGTGGTGGTCATTACACATACCGTAATGAGTTGTTTTACAAAGCTCAAGTATGCAATATTTTGTCATGTTTTCAGCAGGTTGATCATTGTAAATACTACAACGAGTTGTGTTATAAAGCAACATAGGCAGTATGTTTTTTTTTTCGGTAGTTTTTCTAATTGTGTCATTGAACACCGAGGATGATGTTCCCCCAAGGGGGAAGTTTTTTTAACATCCCTAGTAAAAATATCCATGTAAAAATAATAACCACGGTTGATGGGACACGTATTCCAAGATGAATGGTGGGCAAAACACACTAACGGGTGTTCACTTTGGTTAGTATGGCTAACGGAAATTGGAAAGGGCAATGGAAAAGACTTTGGAAAGGCATGAGGCATTAATTGACATTTTATTTATGAAAATAATGGAAAATAAGAGAAAAGGAAGGTGAAAGGTCACAGGTTGCATGTGAGGAGGAAACTAAAGGAAAATAATGGAAAATGAAGAAAATAGGGGCCTCATTAATAAAAATGCTTCTGAGGATCAGTTGGTAAGATTTTTTCAGTTCAGTTTTGGAGCTCTCATTTCTCTCTCTCTCTCTCATACTCTTGGACACTTAGAGTATTCTTGGAGCACTCTTGGGGACTGTGGATACAGGGTGATTTGGAGCAAGAAGGAAAAAGAAGAGTAGGAAAGCGCAAGAAGACATCGGGATCAACAACTATAGTGAGATTTTATTACATGTACCGAGTTGCATGTATGTTTTCCTCACTATTTTTCGCATGCATGGTGTATGCATGTGGATTTTCCTAGCCTTTCCATTTCTTGGACAACCATGGTATTATGGGTTTATTTCCATTGATTTTTTATGGTTGTTTCTCATGATTCATTTGTTTTTTGGTTGATTTATTAGTTCCTATAGCCTTGGTTGGACAAACACTCTAGAGCCCAACGAACAACTGTGGGTTGAGTTACTATTCCTAGAAGCCTTGGCTGTAAAAACGTTATGGAGCTCATTGGAAAACTATTGGTTTGAGTTACTAGTACTAGAGCATTGGTTGGAAAAATTCTTCGGAGCCCTAGGTGGGTTGAGTTACTAGTCTTAGGGCCTTGGTTGGAAAAATGCTCTGGAGCCGGAAAACAGTTGGGGTTGAGTTATTGGTCCTGGAATCCTTGGTTGGAAAAATTCTCTAGAATCCTTGTAACAGTTAGGGTTTATTTACTAGTCATGGAAGCCCTAGTTGGAACAAAAACTATGGAGCCCTGTAACAATTTGGATAGAGACCAATCCCTGATGGTTGTGATGTCCAACCGTGCGGTGGAATCACTGGTTAAGGGTTGAGGTGGTTTGGCCTCTGGATGCCCTGGATTGATTGTAATTGATGTGTTTGATGAGATCCCACATTCATGCTTGGAATATGGCACAGGGGTGATTGGCTGAAGTGAGACTTGGCTTATCCAATCTATGGTCGGGAGGAATGTGGAAGTCCCATCTCTGGTTGGTTTTTACACTCATTAATGAGAATTTCTTTCCTTTGGTATTTGGTATGCAAATGTATTGATTATTATGTGGATGTCATTTAGTATACATCCATGGTATTTATATTGCTATTATTTTGGTTATAAGCTTGTATTTCATTAGTGATGATGTATGTCTCTACCTATTTTTTTCATGTAAATGAATATAAAATGTATCTATAGTAAAATATATTGTATTTCATCTTATGATGTAAGGGATATATGCTTCTTAGTGATTCCCAGATAATTATTAGACCCCCATGTTTAATTATGTTGTTTACACCTATAGATGCAATTTTTGTGACATGTTTGACAAAATTCCTGTCAGGGTTGGGCGAGGGATGGATGAGTTCCTGATGGTGTGATTGCTTCCTTGTCTTTTTTTTAATGTTATTTACCCTCTCTTGAAGTCACAAGAAGTTTTGGGCAGTGACTTGGGCTCAGGGGCTCAAAATGTGGCACAAATCCCGAATCGGCAGGCACAGAACTGACCTTTTGGGGACTTAACTGCTACCTTGACAAGGCAAGCCCACGAATAAGAGTCTCTCCCTTGCCCTTAAATTCCCATGGCTAAGTCTAAAATGGTTCAAAAATCAGTTCCCCATTAGGGAACAGGGACCTGGAAGGTTGGGTTACCTCCTAGGGATTTCCATGATTCAGTGTAAGGTCTGTTTATCATGTTTCCATCAGTTCCATTTCCTCAAAGTCATCTAGGAGGTTGAATCTCATATTAGTAGCCTATCATCACATGTTTATCGCAGTTGTCCTATTACTTGGGTATATGTGGGAAGAGGGTGTTACAGTTGGGGATTTTGGTCATAATATTCCTAATATCTATGTGGCGGTGGATAACAGGCAGGAGGATCACCAGGCATCTATAATTGAGATGGACAGTAAGCTTTTTGATCAAGTTATTTCTATTTTTATTGACCCTAACTCTAAATATAGTCATCTTAATGCTAACCCGCTTGATAAGTGTGGCTTGAGAAAAGAACTACATGCAAAATCTTGGTTGATGCAATTGGCTACAAGTACTAAGAAGAGAGTGCATCATTGGGTAAGAGCTTTTTCATTTGAGTTGAATGGTATGCCTGCAACATCACATTTAAATTTACTACCATTTGGATCATATAATATGATTTTGGGTATGGATTGGTTGTATATTCACAGGACCATAGTAAATTTCTATGACAAATCTATTGAGTGCCTTGATGATAATGGAGAGAAGATAATCTCGCAAGCAAAGAAGAATCCTACATCAGTGAGGATGGTAACAACTATGCCGGCTAACCGTTGTTGTAGGAAAGGGTGTTTGTAGTTCCTAGAGACAGCCTCGAGTTGTCAAAGACCAGTGCTTAGGACATCTTAAATAGTAAAGAGTGTAAGGTATGTCTTAAAATCACTATCAATTTAGAGGGCTCTTTAGCATATCAACTTCTTGATAAGTCAAAAATTTAAATGGGACCAGACAGTTTTCAGATTCAGCGAAATATAAAAACACTGCAGAGGCAAGGGACGAATGTTTACACAGATGCATCAGACAGCTTAGAAACAGATTTCATCAAGGAGGGCCAGTTTCCAAATGTTATATAGGGATTGTTAAATCAAGGCATTTGCGGTGAAGAAGATAAAAGAGGTGCACTAATTACCAATGGAATGGTACTCGGAAAAAATATTTTGACATAGCATGGGCTTAAGAACTAAGAATCCATACATTCCAATCAGTTCTGAACGAATAAGATTCCACGGTATTCAATACAGAATAAATTTGAATGAAGTGTAAAACGAAACACCATATCATGCATGAGCCATATTTAAAGCAGCTAGACCAGTCTCATATAAGTACCCAATAATGATAAATTTATATCAGAACTGGTGAGTCACTCGCATTCGACAACATGATATAAAGAAAATGGAGACAGTGAAACAGACAATGAAACAATACTATGAAGAAAGAGTCACAGACCATACAACATCCAGACCGGAATCCTCACATAAAATAGAACTTCTCTTCACTCAGACCCTACGGGCTCTGTCCATTTGCATTTATAATTCGTATATAAGCATACAAAATATTCTTACACAATAAGTTTCTTCAGAAAATCTGGAACCATTTTTTCTCATTCGATCTTACTTATATAAACTTCTTCCTATCTTAGCGAGAAGATATTTTTTGAAAAAAATATCTTCTTCACCTGACCAAAATCTGTTAAAGGTCCTTATCAAAACAAAAAAACTCATGATGAGGAATAAGGCCTCTCATCATAGATAGTCAGGCACTTGGCCATTTTTAAAATAGAAAGTTAAACAGTAGTATGATAAAAAGGTAAAATGCTGGAGTGGAGCAAGCAGCCCATTCGAAACTTTAAAAATTAACTAATTTAGTAAAAATTAAAAATTCCGCAAGGGCCGAATCATGAAATAACAATGCATCATTGTGGAAGGGATCGAGGTTTTTTCTGATACTGGTGGCGACGCGTTTGTGGATGAACTGGCAATTTGGCTAATGAACTGGGCGCACCTCTACTGACTGTCCGCGGCAGGCTCAGGCATCACTGCAAATCCTTCTACCCTAATGAAAGCCTCAGCGAGATCGCTCGGATTTGCCTCAGTGGGGACTTTATGTTTTAACAAGTGAAGGAGAGCAAACTCTGGGCGCAGTGATGCGATCATGGTTTCGGCCTTGAGCCGGGTGGTTTTATCTGACATGACATCTGTTCGGTCCCTTTCTTGCTTCAAGCATGCTTCATATTCTAGTAATGGTCACGGCATAGAAGGGGTGGTGGAGTCCCAACACGTCGGAAGCCCTGTTGTCGTAATTTCAGCCCAAACTACATCAAACCGGTCCATGCTGTATATCAACTGCTGCATGGCCTTCGAAGCCACGATGTGAGACGATTCCTTTTTGATGAGTTTTTAACATTCCAAGGCCTCTTTGTGCTGGCTGACTATGCCATGTTGCTCTGCTTCGTTAGCTCTCAGCCCTTCCAAGAATGACACATACTCTCTAGCACGCTGAGCTATGTTGACTAAATCGAGATCCCCTTCCTGAAATCGCCTTCTGAGATAGAGTACTGAAGATTTCATCTCCTCGATGACTTGCATAAATTCCCATTGCTCTGTTACAGCTAAAATGATCTCGGACCAAATAATCTTTCTACCCTCTCTCAGAGTGAGGTTACCTTTTAGGCATGCGTTGAGATCATTTATAGTCTTCTGCTGGTCAGCCCTCGTTTTCTTTTCCTGTTCAATTTCTTTCTGCAATGCTTCTACTCTTCTGGTATTCTCTGATAGGGATTTTTCCAAATTTGTGATCCTTTGCCTTGCAATGGAAACCTGTTTCTCCAGTATGTCATTTGCAGCTTTCGCTGCGTCCAGCTTTTCTGAAAGTGAACTCGTCTCAGGTGGCGTTGTAGCTAGCGCACAGCTGTGCGTGTCCCAAGTGTTCTGTAGCTCTGTCAACCTACTCTGAAGAGTAGCGATTGTTCTTGCCAACTTCTCTTTCTCTTCTCTTTCTTGTGACAAGGTGCCAGCCAATTCCCTTTTCTCTTTCTCTACTTGTGCCAACTCGGATGTCTGCACATGCTGGGATGCTAGCATGTGGGCTTTGCTTTTCAGTGAGGTAACTTCCTTCCGCAATTGGTCTATTAAAAAGCCCTGCGGGTTTGTTTCCCCAGTGTTTTTCCCTTTGATTTGATCTTGGAGACCGCGTATTTGATTTTCCTGGGCGTGGGTACTTTCCTGTTCGTTCTTCAGGGTAGTCCTCATATGTTCATGCTTTTTCTCGAGTTTCCTCAGTGCAATGGTAGCCCGCATTACCTCATCCTCTAGCATGTCAGCTACAACCTGAAACAGGTTACACATATCAGTTGTTGGCACCTTAGTCATGTCAATTGCATGTTGGAGTACCCGGTAGCTAGTGGTGCCTGTATCAGGGTCCAAAAGGGCTTCGGCCATAGACAATACCGGATGCTCAGTATCTACATTCATGGTGGCGGCAATCTTGGTGTGATACTTTTCTACATACCCCTCCAGCTCAGCTTTGTATTTATCTCTGATTATCTTGTTTTTCTTGATCCTTTCGGCTGCCACTGGTGAAGTATAGTCCCCAATGGCCTGTGAAACCTCAGTGAAGTCGGAGGAGGTGGTGTTGTCCCTCAACACTTTGATTCCGGCCTTGTTGCTGTCAAGTGGCGCATATGGTATGAACAGTTCAAGCAGCTGTTCCTCTCCTATAATTTCGGCTTCACTATTTGAGGCTTGTTTTACGTTTCCCTGAGGGGAAGACTTTGTTCCTAAAGAGTTTTGTTGGGAAAAATGCGAGAGGGGGGGTGAATCAATATTTACTGCATATTCAAATCTTTTAACTTTTTCACTCTCTAAAAACCATACGCTACTTTCCTTTAGTAAACTCGCGTATACACACGGATTTCCTTCATACAACTCGCATATTAGCAGAGATCTAAATATGCAGATATTTATTAGCTTGGTTCTTTGCAATATTCATTCATCTGAAGTTAAGTTATCAGTAAACATGTGCAGTAACAACAGAGTAAATCATTAGACAAAGCATCACACATGAACACCAGGATTTTTAGGTGGAAACCCAAGTCGGGAGAAAACCACCGCTGCAGTTGCTCAGCCTTCAATATTTTATTATAGAGGAAACATCTTACAACATATGTCTTAGTCTGAGACTCTACAACACGGAGGACACCACAACGCTGCTTCTGACCTCTCTGGAAGGGAAGCTCCAACCCCCACGACTCGTTTACTCTGCCTCTCTGGAAGAGCTCAGCCTTCATTGCCTCGTTTACCAACCTCACCTGGAAGGAGCTACAACCCAGTGAAGGCTACAACCCTCAACACCCCTGGACCACGTTTCATCAATTTTCACACTGGATCCAACAGCTTCAATAGAACACAACTTGCAGGCCACGTTTCATCATATTTTCAGACTGGACCCTTTCCATACTTTTAAGCACAGTCAACCATGAACCAGATACATATAACTTACTGACAGATATCAGTAAACCATCAAAACAGATCAGACATTTCTTACCATAGACTTCAGCAAACCCTAGTTTGCATACGCGCTTTCCCTTCACTGATGTCACGTATATACGCGCTTCCGTTCACATAAACCAGCGTATACCTCAGTACATATTACAAAGATCATTTGATTGCGCATACGCGCTTTCTATTCAGCGAAGCCGCGTATATACGCGCTTCCTCTGTGGCGAACTAGCGTATAGATCTTCAACCATTCTAGAGCAGCATACTTCTTCAGATCAGATATATAGTTCAGATTTACCCTTTTACTTCAGACAGATGTTCGCCTCATCTCAGATCTGAGCCTTCCATAAACAGATCTAGCAGATACAAATACATTCCAGATCTAGATATTCCGCTTCATCATTTCTTCATAGGTGCATCATAGATTCAGATCTATTATCAAACCTTTACCCTTTCCATACAGATATACTTCATATAGAAGTATTCATTCAAGCTCAGACATCTTGCTCCCACACTCATGATTTGCACAATGAATTTCTTCTCCTTATATAGGTTTACCCTTTTCAATACCATGAGCCAAAACAATACCATGAGCCCAAAACTACATTGCTACATTACTTAGATGGTATTCTTGGACGGGGTCATTTAGACGAATCATTGCCCAATACAATGGATCAATACCATGGTGGTTACCCCTGGTTTTGCACTTTATGAGCGCTTTTGCCCATACGTGACTTGGCACGTTGTTTTCTGCGTGCATACGTGACTTCTTCTAGACATATCCGCGTATGCTTTGAAACATACTCTTTTCACCATAGATTTAGCACATGCTGAATTCCTTTCTTTATTGCCTTCTGTACACACTGTAGATACATCATAATTAGTTCATCAAGACATATTTTATCAAGCACAACTTCATCAAGTAAGTTGCCATCATCTTCATCAAGTGGGTTGTCATTCATGGACAACACTCATCATCATATCAAACATCATTTTACATCATTTACCAAGTCCATCAGGTCAAGAATAACTTCATAAGGTGGATTGCCATCAAGGACAACATATGTCAACAGTCGCATGTCTTCATCTTCATTCAGTGGGTTGCCATCAAGGACAACTCTCTGCATCATATTGCCAACAATCTCCCCCTTTGGACTTGATGGCAACCTGATGTTGTTTAGTTACCTATGAGATAGGTACGTAAAGATACAATGACACCATGCCATCACATTCTCCTCTTGAACACCATTCTTTCTCTTCATTCAAACACCGTGTCACACTCTCCCCCTTTGACATCCAAGGCAAAGGGAGAATCAAAACCAACATACTCTCCCCTTTTCTCTCCTCCTTCTTAAGACGTTTGCGGTCCGGTATATCTTTGAAAGCGGCCAAGCTCCCCAGTTCATGTTAGATCTTCAAACATATTTTCCAATGAAGTACATGACTCTATGAATTTCCTATCACCAAAGACTCATACTTACATCAAATATCCAACCAAGTGGATTTACATATAAGACTCAAGTACCCAACCAAGTGGGTTTACACATTTTGAATCAGCTACCCAACCAAGTGGGTTTACACATTTTGAATCAGCTACCCAACCAAGTGGTTTTACACATTTTGAAACAGCTACCCAACCAAGTGGGTTTTACAAAAATTGACTAGTCCTTACATGACTGAATATTACAATTTTACATCATGGATCTCTACATGACCTTTTCATCAAACTACAAATATAACTTTAAGACCAACACCAGAAATTCCTCAAGAAAGAGAACATATTTCAGAACTATCATAATGCCAACAATGCATTATACTCAGCAAAGCTAATGCTCCCCCTGAATCTGTGCATCCAAGCAACCTTTCCATATGACTAAGGCTTCCCCTTAGTTTGTGCATCCTGAACACTTTTACCAACAAATCATCAAGGCATCTTTATCAAAACATTAGAAATAGAATTATGAGAACTGGAACACCACCAGAGATACCAAATATACCAAACAGCACTGCAGTTGTGCTGAAGAGAGCTGACTCCAAGCATAATTTTGTCAGCAATCAGACATACGCGGTTTTCTATGCATGAACTCGCGTATATACGCGACTGTGTTTCAGGAAACCCGCGTATCCAATGCCATCTTCTATATTTTAACCAGATCTGATCCTCTGTGAGAAAAAGACAATGTTCAGCTTCTTTCTGAGATATTTGAATGCTTCCCTGGACTACAGATAGATAGAACAGTGTAGTTGTGTCTTCAAGCGTCATCCAACGGTTGTAGCATAAGCACATTAGTTACCAAGCCTTCAGATTCTTTGCAGCATCATTACAATCTTTCCAAGAGAGATTATCATATTAGAACAACATCTTCACATAAGTGTCAAACAATCATTCATGTGATCCACCACCATCCTACATCACCATGACCTTTAAGATTTAACATGAAGTAATATATGTAGGAAGAGGTCTCAGCCATAGTAACAAACTATGCATGAATTATTCTTATCTATGAATCATAAGACTTCCAATTTCATCCAACCGATAAACTTCAGCAAGCTGTAAGCACAGCTCATTCAAAGTCTCATCATAATAAACCATGTACCAAGCCATCATCATTTGAGCATGAATAATAACCAAAGAATAACTAGTCATAGTGCCAACAATGCAATCATTAGTATTTAACCTGCTGCTCCCCCTGAACCAGTGCTTCTTCTTAACTTGTGCAACCTGAATATGTTCATCAGCAAGTCATTAGCAACAATCTCTGCATGAACTGCCCTTATCTCCGAATTATAAGACTTTCACCTCAACAATGAATACTCTTCATCAAAAAGCAAACAGGACTCATCCACAATCTTCAACATAAGAAACCATGTATCATTTCATCATTATTTAGAACTGAGAAACTAAGCTGATATTGAGTCAATAATATAGATATTAACAGTCAGACTGATGCTCCCCCTGAACCTCTGCTCCAGATCTTCAACTATCATATAAATTCTCTTATCATCAATGCATACGCGACTGTGTCTGCTGTAACTAGCGTGTATACGCGACTTTTGTTCATATAACCCGCGTATGGAAAGTGAAGCATAGAAATTTTTAAATCTTCCTTCATCTCCCCCGAACTTGTACCTCCTGTACCTGTCTTTTCCACATCAGATGCGCTGTCAGAAGTAAACATAACCAGAGTAATCAAATCAACCATGAGAGACATCATATATTGCTCCCCCTGTGACGATACATTACTAAATCTCATAATGTATCCCACATCATTCCTGCAGTCAATAAGAAAAGTCAGCTTCAAAAGCGGATGACTGTAGTAGGGTCAGAATTCCCTACGTTTCTGATCGGTCCTCCATCTTTTTCCAGATTTGTTTGATCTTCCTATTTGTGTGCTGGAAGTTATCCAATTTCTCATATCTGTTCAACCTGCATTCCTTTTCTACATGTCCATACTTGTTACAAGAATAACATCTCATGTGTCCAGAGAAATAAGCATAAGATCCATAATGAGTATTTCTATTCTTCCTCCTTCTACAATCAGCTGCTTTATGTCCATACTTGTTACATGAAAAACAATATCCCTTGAAGAAACCAGAGTACCTTTCTATGTAGGAACTGTTTGATTGAGGCTGAAATGATCTCCTCCTGCAATTTGCTGCAACATGCCCATAATTATGACATTTAAAGCATTCAACATTTTTGACTGATTTCCTTTGAGATTTCATCATTGTTGGTTGATCTTTTGTCTCTTTCAACACTTCAGATTTAGTATTGTCATCCTCTGAATTTTTAGCACTTCCTTGTGAGCTAGATTCTCCTTTAACAGTTTCATGGAAACCAAGACCAAGTTTGATAGCAGGAGACCTTTGATTACTCAGAATATTGTCCAAAATATTAGTGCTATCATGAAACCTCAAAAGTTTAACCTTTTCTTCTAATTTACCTTTGAGAGTGTTTACCTCAACCTCCAAGTCTTGACATTGCTTTGTCATGCTTTATTCTTTCCTTCTTCCATCTTCTACTTGATCCTTCAGATTTAGAATCTCTTCTTTCAACCAATTTTCGTTTTCTTCACATGTTTGTTGCAGCTCTTCATTCTTCTTATTTGATTTTTCCAGATCTTCTTTGAGAGAGATGATTTTTGCTTCAAGGCCTTCCTTTTCAAATGTTTGTAGAGGTTCCTCAATCTTCTTACTTGATGCTTCAAGATCTGTTTGTAGAGAGATGATTGTAGCTTCAAGTCCTTCATTCTTCTTGCTTGATTTTTCGAGATCTGCATTTAGATCGTTGATTTCTACTTCTAGTTCTTTAATTCGATTGGATGCATAAGTATGAAACCTTTGATACTTGCCCACCTGTCCATTCAGCATTTCTATTTGTTTTTCCATTTGAGAGATCATCTCTTTGTTGATAGATTCTTGCGTCTTAGATGAACTTTGTAGTTCTTCAACTTTAACCTTGAGAGCTTCTTCTAGATCCACAACTTTACCTTCACTATCTTCACTATTGTTTGCACAATGAAAATCATTCAAAGGACCCCAATCACTATCTGATTCATCTTCTTCAATTTCTGTTATACATGTTTTCTGAGATATCTTCTTGTTTCGAGTAGCCTTCTTCTTTTGCTTCTTTGCCATGAGCACTTTCATATCATAGTCAGAATCTTCTTCATCTTCACTGGACACTTCATCATCATCTTCATTTGCATAAAAACTCTTCCTCTTTTCAAATTGTTTCCCTTTACCATGTTTTTCTTTATAAGGACATTTAGCAGCATATTGACCAACTTTTCCACACTCAAAACATTTGAAGGGAAGCTTACCTTTGAATCTTCCAGTACCTAGTTGGAGTTTTCTCACAAAATTCACTTCTTCTTCTTCGGATATATAGCTGGTTTCTTTGACAACTTCCTTTTCCTTTCCTTTTGCAGACACCTTAAAAGAAACTTCTCTGATTTGAGAAGGACCTCCTTGTCTCATTTCAAAAGAAGTCAAAATACCATGTAATTGAACAATAGTAAGAGTTTGCAGATCTTGCCTTTCTTCAATAGCTGAAACTTTAGAGTCAAATCTTGAAGTCAAGGATCTTAAGACTTTTTCTACCAGAGTGGTATCAGTTATGGTTTCACCCAAATTTCTCATCCTATTTACAATATCATCTAGACGAAGAAAGAAACTGGCAACACTTTCATCACTATGCATCTTCAAATTTTCATATTCAATTCTAAGAGTTTGGAGTTTTGCACTTTTTACCTTTGTGTCTCCTTCATAGCTCAGAATTATTTTGTCCCATATTTCTTTTGCTGAATGTAGCTGCATCACTTTAGCAAATTCTGATTCAGACATGCTTCCTAACAAGACATTTATTGCTTTGGCATTGATTTCATACTTCTTCCTTTCTGCTGCATCAGTAGGAATACTTGCTGGGTATTGATAACCTTCTTCCACGATTGCCCATACATCTGCACCAAGACTTTGCAGATATGATTTTGTTCGTACCTTCCAGAATATCAGATTGCTTCCATTGAATAGAGGTGGCTTTATAGACATTACTCCTTCAAGACTTCCCATTGCGACGGATCTCCTTCAAGTGATCAAGCTTCTGCAGAAGAACCTGCTCTGATACCAATTGTTGGGAAAAATACTGAGAGGGGGGGGTGAATCAGTATTTAGGACAAACTAAAACTTTTTACTTTTTCATGCTCTAAAACCCATACGCTACTTTCCTTTAGTAAACTTGCGTATACACGCGGATATCCTTCATACAACTCGCGTATTAGCAGAGATCTAAATATGCAGATATTTATTAACTTAGTTCTTTGCAATATTCATTCATCTGATGTTAAGTTAACAGTAAACATGTGTAGTAACAACAGAATAAACCATCACACAAAGCATCACACATGAACACCGGGATTTTTAGGTGGAAACCCAAGTCGGGAGAAAACCACCGCTGCAGTTGCTCAGCCTTCAATATTTTATTATAGAGAAAACATCTTACAACATATGTGTTGGCGTAGACTCCTACCAGCACGCAGGCACCCACCTGCGCTCGTTTACCAGCCTCTCCTGGAAGGGAGCTCCAACCCCATGACTCGTTTACCAGCCTCTCCTGGAAGGGAGCTACGACCCCCTGATCTCGTTTACCAGCCTCACCTGGAAGGGAGCTACAACCCCCTGACTGAAGGCTACAACCCTCAGCACCCCTATGGACCACGTTTCATCAATTTTCACACTGGATCCAACAGCTTCAATAGAACACAACTTGCAGGCCACGTTTCATCATATTTTCAGACTGGACCCTTTCCATACTTTTAAGCACAGTCAACCATGAACCAGATACATATAACTTACTGACAGATATCAGTAAACCATCAGAACATATCAGACATTTCTTACCATAGACTTCAGCAAACCCTAGTTTGCATACGCGCTTTCCCTTCACTGATGTCGCATATATATGCGCTTCTGTTCACATAAACCAGTGTATACCTCAGTACATATTACAAAGCTCATTTGATTGCGCATACGTGCTTTCTATTCAGTGAAGTCGCGTATATACGCGCTTCCTCTGCGGTGAACTAGCGTATAGATCTTCAACCATTCTAGAGCAGCATACTTCTTCAGATCAGATATATAGTTTGGATTTACCCTTTTACTTCAGACAGATGTTCGCCTCATCTCAGATCCAGGCCTTCCATTAACAGATCTAGCAGATACAAATACATTCCAGATCTGGATATTCCGCTTCATCATTTCTTCATTAGAGCACCAAAGATTCAGATCTATCATCAAACCTTTACCCTTTCCATACAGATATACTTCATAGAGAAGTATTCATTCAAGCTCAGACATCTTGCACCCACACTCATGATTTCCACAATGAATTTCTTCTCCTTATATAGGTTTACCCTTTTTCAATACCATGAGCCAAAACAATACCATGAGCCCAAAACTACATTACTTCCGATGGTATTCCTGGACGGGGTCATTTAGACGAATCATTACCCAATACAATGGGTCAATACCATGGTGGTTACCCCGGGTTTTGCACTTTATGAGCGCTTTTGCCCATACTCGACTTGGCACGTTGTTTTCCACGTGCATACGCGACTTCTTCTAGACATATCCACGTATGCCTTGAAACATACTCTTTTCACCATAGATTTAGCACATGCTGAATTCCTTTCTTCATTGCCTTCTGTACACACTATAGATACATCATAATTAGTTCATCAAGACATATTCTATCAAGCACAAATTCATCAAGTAAGTTGCCATCATCTTCATCAAGTGGGTTTCCATTCATGGACAACACTCATCATCATATTGCTAACAAACATCATTTTACATCATTTACCAAGTCCATCAGGTCAAGAATAACTTCATCAGCTGGATTGCCATCAAGGACAACATATGTCAACAGTCGCATGTCTTCATCTTCATTCAGTGGGTTGCCATCAAGGACAACTCTCTGCATCATATTGCCAACAGGACCGACTTCTTCTTTTTGGCCTTTGTTGATGCCTTCCTCTTCCCCTGTGGTAGATGAATCTGTCTCCATCTGCGAAACCAAAGGCCAAATTTCCATGTTAGCCTTCCACTCTATAAACGGTCTTGGTTCATGTACATAAGGTGCGGACTGATTCCTCTTTCTTCTGTTTGAAATAATCTCCCGGGGATCATAGGCCCAAGTCTTCCCCTATCTTAGGTCCATACCCTGCAATAGCTTTTTGACAATGGGAAGGGCGTGTCTTGAATTCACGACAAACGGGCCGATTTGGGTAGGAAGCCTCAGTATGTAACCTTTCTTAGCAGGGACAAAGTGGAGCTGGTCATCCTTGAGGGTTTGCCGAATATACTCCAGAGCATAAAATCTTCGGGTGGGAAACATTGGTAGCAGGTAAGGGGCGACCTCGGCTCCATAGACTCGAATTTCAGTATAATTATCAGAGAGATACCAATATCCGGTGCTCTGGATTTTACCAGCTTGCAGCCAGTTCTTCATTTCAGGAAAAACCCTAGGTGAGGGCGAACCATGAATGATGGTGTAAGCAATGGACATGAAATCGTTCAGGAAACTAGAGTAACCCACCCCTTTTGGCAATTGGCGCACTGCAGAGTTCCAGTAAAAAATAGGTTTGGGCTGAGAATTGACCTCGTATACCCTATCCAAGCCCAAATGCTCGAACCTATCAGCATGCTGATACAAGAAAAGATAGAACACCAATGAACAGAAATGAAAATGACTGGTTTCGGGAAGCTCTTGGAACTGGGTGTGGATGCTGGCAGATAAGTAACCTGGGATATATAGGACAACCCCCTTCTGAGACATTAACCACAGAAATAAAACACATACTTTGGAAGTTTCCCCCAACCCACCTACACCTAACAGACCCGCAATGAGAGCGAGGATGGGTTTCACTTCCTCCGTAAACAGGTTTAATGGGAGGAGTTCCGTACCGAGAAGGGTAGTAGCCTGGCTGCTGGAAATAGAAGCAATGAAGCTTTTTTGATGCTCCCATGGCAATTTGGTAAACTGGGAAGTTAAAGCTTCTTCGCTGAAAGCAGTGTAGGTGGCGCTGGTGGGAAAACAGAGGGCTTGCTTGATGACGTCGGGTGAAAGGGAGAAAATATGGTTTCCCTGAGCGGAGGTAAATGTGCCTCGGTTTTCGTCGTAGGCGTCTCTGAGCCAGTAGAAGAACTCGACCACCGGGAAAATTGGGGAGGTAATCTGATGGTAAAAGCCTGACACAACCACCCGGTATCGATCCCTATTATGAACATGACGCAAAAAAATCTCAGGCCTTATACTGCTAATGGGGAAAGGGTATTGGTGATCGCATATTCCAGCTTGCTGGTCGATGAAAGGCTCGAACCCGGGAGGGTTTCTGGTTTCTCGGACCTGGGGAGTTTCTGGTTCATTTTTCTTGGGTGTCCCCCTTCCCATGACTGACATATGAAATCTGAAAAGAGAAACGAAAGGAAAACAGAGGGAATGAAAGGGACGGAGTACTTGTACAGTAGGTAAATTTTCTTGGGAAAGCGACGCGGGGGTAGTCTGGTGATGATTGGGTAGACCTAGCACTTGTTTCCACTTTGTATATACCGTAACTGGAAGACCTAAGACTTTTACTGTAGTAAAATACGGGAAACTTCTACCTGACACTGGTAATTCTGAGGTGAAAATGGGTAGAGGTGAAATAAGTAGGGTAAGTGTCGTAAGGACACTGACAGTGGGGCATGTGGCATGTAGGGATTGGGCGTTGGTTGGGGAGAGGCGAACACCGCGTGCCAGGTTTAATACTGGTACGGGCCTCAGTACCAGCTTACCTACAAACTTTACCTTACCTCTCTGCCATGTAACACCATTTGATACTTTGAAACATATCATTCACAAAGTGAATTGAATACATACCCTACCAGTCGTAAGGGCCCACATTGCATTTGCCACATCACCATACTTTGTGCTCAGGCATTGCCACCTCATTCTTGCCTTGGGTCCTCACCACGTTACGTTATCACAATTCCGCGGGGGTATGGGTCTCTTCCCTCTCTCGCTGCTCGACCCCCACGGAAATTCCCTTGTGTGCATATTCAAAAAGCGGCAATTCTTTTAATATATTTGTTCTGTGCTCTTCGTACCACATAATTGCACCTTTTATATTTCTGCTACCCCTTTTTACTTTATACCTCATCCTTCGTATTATTTCCGCTTCTAGCTTTTAGGCATGTGACTTCTCTTACTTAGTTTCACTTCGACCAACTCTTCAAGTATTTCACCATTTGATATAATGTTCGATGCATGAATTATAACCTTTCAGTAAACTAATGACTTACATTAAATATTGAACAACATTGGCTCCACCTAGGGATGGCACGTTCATCCTTGAATGTGTCAAGAACTACGCAGACCACCTGTTTGTATTCTGTGAATGCCACTTCTCATCCCTTTGGACTCTTTGCCTCTTCTCTTCATGATTCATCAACAAACACACATTATTCAAACAACACTTAAAAACAGGAAAAAATATACAATATGGTACATCAGGCTTTCTCGGCCTAGATCAGTACTGGAAATAAATCTTGAGGAATTGACCATTAACAGGGGCATCCAGTAAATCTCCTTGCAAATTCTCCAACCTGAAAGTATTGTTGCCACCTTGTTCTGCAATTTTGAAAGGGCCAAACCAGAGGGGATCGAATTTTCCATGCTTCCCTCTATCTGCCCTTCGAATGTCCCATCTGAGCACCAGATCTCCCACCTGTAACTTTCTGTCTTTGGCATGTTGGTCAAAAAGATCCTTCATTTTCTCCTGATATTCGATCAGCTTCTGACTCACCTAATTTCATGTTTCTTCTAGCTCCACCAACTGATTAATCCTCCTAGTTACATCGTCAGGCTCCTCCTGATTTTCTTGCATGAACCGAGCTACCGATAAAGCCAGCTGCATAGGAAAAACTGTTGCTCTCCCGTAAATTAGTTCGTATGGAGACCTCCCAGTTGCCCTCTTGCTATTAATTCGGTTTGCCCACAGAGCGAATTTCAGCTGAGAATCCCAATTCTTCTGATTCTCGTTGATAGTCTTCTTTAGTGCTCGAACCAAACTTTTATTTGAAGACTCTGCAAGGCTGTTCCCTTGGGGATAATAAGCCGTAGAGTGACTTAGTGCAATATTATACTGTTGGCAGAAGTTGACGAATTTGGTGGATTTAAAGGCTTGTGCGTTGTCGGTTACTATCTTAGCAGGAAAACTAAATCTGGATATGATGTGTTCCTCCATGAATTTTATTACCACAGCATCAGTTGCATTCCTAGCAGGTATAACTTCCACCCATTTGGTAAAATAGTCTGTGGCAGTCAATATCCACCTATGCTGACTGCTGGATGGAGGGTGTATTTATCTAATGAAGTCAATTCCCCACTGCTGGAATGGCTCATATACATGGACTGGTATCATGGGGAGAGGCGTGAGCTTCTGCCTCTCTGCGAACCTTTAGCACTTCTCGCAGGCTCTAACTCGAGTGAACACGTCTCCAAATAGTTTAGGCCAGAAAAAACTAGCCTTCAGAATCTTGTGAGCAGTATCCCTCCAACTGTAATGGCCTCCACAGATTCCTTCATGAAACTCAGCCATTATATTCTCCACCTCTTCTTCTGTAAGACACAGGCGTAGGATACCGGAGGGGTCTCGCCAATACAACTGACCGTTCGCAATGATATACTTTTGCGACCTCAACCTCAGTGATCTGTACTTAGTTTTGTCACAACTGGGCGGGCAACTGAGGGTTAGAAGGTACTCTACCATCTCTTTGTACCATGGGCTGATAAGGTATTTCATATGTATCTTCTGGGAGGCTATTTCTATTCCCTGTGCTTCCTCCTTTGCTCCAGAATCTTCATTTGCTGTCATAGACAAATTGATACCCAAGGCCTGGCAATTCGATTCAGAGAGGATCTTTGCTAAACCTTGCCCCTTGATTAATTTGGTAGGACGGATATCTAACTCATATTCTTGTATTTTGGCTATCTATTTTCCTCTTTTTCCTTCACTGTCCCCCTGGATAAGAATGTCTTTAACAGCTGCTGTAGGAACAAATGCAATGACATGGGACTGCAAAACATACATACGAAAAGCTTTGAGAGACTTCACCAGAGTGTACGCTTGCTTCTCTAATATGTTATATTTTAGCTCAGCATCCAGAAGCACCTGAATAAAAAAGGCAATAGGCTGTTCATACCCCTCTTCGTTTTTCTGCAACAAAACTCCAGCTACTGTATGAGGGGATGCGAAGGAGAAGATCATAAACGGTTTGGCATAATCTGGCCCGGTTAACACAGGGGCTTCAGCGAATGCATTTTTAATTCTGGCAAAGGCTTCTCTCGACTCTGGTGACCATTTCACCTCATTGTTCTTCTTTAGCATATCAGCTATGTGCCTAAATATCTCAGAATAGTTAGGGATGAACCTCCTTAGGAAGTTTATACGGCCTAGGAACACCTGAACTTCCTTCTTGTTTCTGGGCAAGGCAATACCGTTTATGACTTCCACTCTTTTAGGGTCTATCTTTACTCCATCTTTGGTTACAATGTGTCCCAAGAGCTTGCCCTCTTCTAGTGCAAACAAAGACTTCTGTGGGCTAAGGGAGAGACCATACTTTCTACACTTCTCAGAGGTTCTGCGCAGGTGTTCTATGTGCTCTACATCATCCTTTGAAAACACAGTAATGTCGTCCAGATATACTACCACGAACTGGTCCTGTTCTCCAATAAAAGCAATATCCATGGCCCTCTGGAAAGTGGCCCCTGCGTTAATCAGCCCAAAAGGCATTCTGGCATACATAAACGTCCCCCATGGAGTGGTGAAGGTTGTCTTCTTTTGATCTTCTGGCAAGACAGCTACCTGATTATACCCAGAGAAACCATCCATCATCGACATCCGGGAAGCCCCTACCACTTTCTGCAATATGTGATCCATCTTGGGTAGTGGGTAATTATCTTTCAATGAAGCCCTGTTCAGGTTCCTAAAATCAACGCATAGTCTTATTTCTCCATTCTTCTTCCGTACAGGGACTAGATTTTCTACCCACTCAGAGTACCTCAATGGTACGATGATTTTGGCCTTTAGCAGTTTCTTGACTTCATTCTCAATAGAAGGTAGCAATAGTGGATTTATTTGTCTAAGCTTTTGCTTATGTGGTTTTGCATCTCCCTTCAGTGGGATATTATGCTGCATAATGATGACATCGAAGGTTTTTAGGTCTTGATAAGACCAAGCAAACACATCCTTGTAGGACTGGAATAACTTCTGATACAGTTGTTTATATTCTCCCGGGACCTTCTTAGACAGCTTCACGATTTTAGGGTCAGCCTCAGTGCCTAGGTTCAGGTCCTCTACCTGATTCTCCTCTACCACTTTGTTTGGCTGTAATGAGACATCATTCTTGTTAAACAGCCTTTCTAAAGGTACTAATCCTCGGGGAATGACATTCCCTTTCAGCTGTAGAAATTTATGACTAGCTACCTTTTCTTCCCACTTCTCTTCCGAAGCATCTTTGGTCTCCACTTCTTCACAAATGTTGATCTCCATGTTGGAGAACTCTCTGACTATTTCCAAGAATCTCTTGACTTGCTCATCATCTTCGAACACTTGCCAGTGCTTGATGTTGTCTGGGATTGATGGCCTATAATGCACCTCAATCTCATATCTCAATAGAGGGTTCTGAGGTGGCCGAAAAGTACTAGCAGCCACTGCTAAAGAATCTGCCATTCTGTTTTGCTCCCGAGGCATGAACTGGATATTAAATGCTAAGAAGAAGTTCTCCACCAGATCCCATATTTCATTCCTATAGACTCTCAGCCTAGGATGTTTTCTTGACCTGCCTGACTACTAGTTCTGAATCTCCCAGTACTTTTAAACTTTGTATGTTCATGCTCCTGGCTGTCTACAACCCTAGTAGGAGTGCTTCATATTCGGCCATGTTATTCATGGCTTCATACTCCAGCTTGAAAGATAAAGGCACCCATCTTCCTGTAGGCAAAATCAGCAACACCTCGGCTCCATTCCCTTCCCTGGAGTTGGCTCCATCAAAGTTAAGCGTCCAAATTTCGGATTCAGGGCTTTCTATGAACTGTTCTGTCTTAATCTGGCAAAAGGATGGTTCATGTGCGTACTCCTGATCTTCCTCCAGCATTAAACATGAGAAATCCCCCTCTCTGCTATAAACTGGAGAATTTACTGAATCATCTACTTTAGTAACTGTCTTGACAAATCTGGTTTCCCGGTACAGCCTCCTCTCTTGACCCCCAAATACCGAAATAGTGGCATAGGTTAGGTCCAGCTTGATTGATCCACCAATTTTGGTTCCCCAGGATCTTGACAGTAGCATACCAAAGCGAGCTGGAATGTCCGCCACCACTATATCCATCACCACACTTTTCGCTGGGATTTGGGCCAAGTTAACCACCAAGTCTTTTATCATGCCTAGGCACTTAACTCTTTTGGAGTCGAATGAGTAAAGGTCCTTGTATGGGCGAGTGATCTGTAGTCCTAGTTGCTCCATGACTGAAAGGGGTAAAATTTTATGAGAGGCTCCTGAATCTAACATGCAGTGATGCAGGAGCAGGTCATGTATTACTAAAGACACATAAAAAGGGGGAGTGGTGGCATCCAATTCCTCTACATGCGGGCCAAAAAAAACCATAGGCCTTTCTTCTTGCAGGTTGAGACTATCTGGAATGTGTGTTACTTTTGGAGGAAGCATGAAGGATGTGACTTGGGACTGATATGCTGGCTGTTTCAATAGCTCAGTCAAGGGAACTGGGATTTTCACTTTTTCAAGTTCTTTTTGTAAACTAAAGACAGATGAAGACTTATCTATTGACACTTATTTTTCTTTTGAATCTTTGCTTTGGAGGGGAGGCTTAACTTCTTTTACGATGGGCTCGACCTTAGGGGGCGCAGTTACTTGCGAAGATGAAGGCATTGGAGTATCAGATTGTAGAGATTGGTTAAGAGGCCTCTTACCTTTGTTCGGGATCTGCTTAGGGATTGCCTCTTTCTGAGCAGGTGTCTCTTCTTGATTTGTGTCTTCCTCTTGCTCTTGAGTGCGAATTCTCTTTTTGGAGGACCTGAGGTCATATCTTCTATTGAACTAAGCTTGCATGAAATCAACGAACTGCTTGCAGTATTCATCAATCTCAGGCTCTTCGGTATCTTCATTGGCCTTCACTTCTGAGTGAGCTTGTACTTCCTCTTCGTCACTTCCATGTACAGGACATTCCATGTCATTACTGTTTGAGAAAACAAGGCATGCCTCCTCTTGTTCGTAGGCAGGGTCTTCAGTGGAACCCTCTACTTTCCCTCCAAGTATAGAGGATGCGGTACCTGATCTTGCTGCTCCTTCTGTCCCCTCTGCAGTATGTGCAAGGGTGGCTTTCTGTATTGAGGATTGAATCCTCTGTTTGGAGCATTTTGGAAATTCTTTGGGGGTGATTTCTTGGCCTCCATCTCAAGCTTGATCATCTTACTTGAGAGATTCTTGATCATCTTGTTCATTTCTTCGATCTTGTCATTAGCCGAATCTCTGTCTTGGCTTGAGGTGGATACTTCCTCTTTTCCCCTTCTTCTAGCATCTTGTTTGTGTTTCCCTTTGGATTTTCCAGTAGAGGAAAAATTTTCTTCTATCTCCAATGCGTCGGTCTGTGCATCATCCAGAGTGGATGGCTTCCTTTCCCTCAAGGAGAAACCGAATTCAGAATCAAACGCTACCACAAAAACGACCTTGGCAGCGGTTTGGTGACGCTTCATGTCGGCGGGGAGACTCAGGTACAATTTGTTAAATCTTTTAATAAACTCTGACACCCCTTCATTATGTTTCTTTTTTAGAGTATTGAATTCGGTAAGAATATTACCATGATCTTTCTTTTCTCCCCATTTTTTGAGGAAAGTATCCTCCATTCCCTCCCATGTAGTGACAGAACGAGCTCCAAGTGTCTTGAACCAATTTCTAGCTTCCCCATCTAAGGATTGCACAAACAGCCTTAGGACTACGTCCAGATGTTCCACATTGAAATTCTCTGCAAAAGAGCAAAAGACTTCGATATGTTTCTGGGCTTCCATCTCATTCTCACCACTGAATCTGGGCAGAATCTTTAAATAATCTTGCAGCATGTCATTTAATACTGCAGGTAGCTCCAGAGGAGCGTATCTTTTTTTCAGGAAGCCAGGGACATTAGCCATTGGAGGAGGAGGTGGAGGTAACGAGAGGGCTTGGTGAGTAAGTGGGGGGGTAGGTGGAAGTGTGGTGTGGATGATGATAGGGATATAGTGAACAGTGGCTTGAGAGGACGGAGACAGGGGTGGATTATTAACAGCAGATATCTCTGTGACTTCTTTAACTTCTTCAACCTCTGGAGTGGGATGAAAATTATAACGGGTGGTATCTATTGACTCAGCTTCGTCCTTGACTCGGAGGTTTCCCGAGGGTAAATAGTCTGAGTAATAACTAGTATCACCCAGAGCGGAGTTAGAATCTTGCAATTGGGCAACTTGAGAAGAGGAAGAAGGAAGGTCTTCTAGAGAGAGTGGTGGAACCTCAGTATGAACAAATGGTCTCCCCCTCTAGCTTCTTCTATGTAAAACTATTTTTGGGTCAGACACAGAGGGTGTCTTTGGTTGAGAAGTATCTGACCTAAGGTGTGGTTTCCGAGGAGCCAGGACTGCAAAGAGATTTAGCAGGGAAAACGAATGTGGAGTCGCCAAGGTGAGGGATATACAACTCTCAAATCTCCATGCTCACCTAATTGAAGAGTGAAATAGGGTTTTGTCAAGGCCCAGGGATTTGAATTTTTCATCAACTTCGATCCCTGGCAATGGCGGCAAAAATATCTTGTCAATCCTAGAGACAGCCTTGAGTTGTGAAAGACCAGTACCTAGGACATCTTAAACAGTAGAGAGAAAAATTAATGTAATATGACAGGGACAACTAGCAGGACGGAGCTCTCATGCTTTCTATTCATAAACAGGGAGTTCAACTCGAATGGGACCAAAACTTTCAGAAGTTGGACACGTAAGAGGCATATTGCAAAGACAAAGAGTAAAACTCTTACACAAAGGCACCAAACAACTAAAAGACAGTTCACTGTAAAGAGGGCCAGTTCAACAATTCTTAATAGAGATAAGTCATTTGCAGATGTTCACTATGTAAGAAAGAATGAGAAAATATCGGTTGTCGCCTAGATAATATCCAGACACACATATCATTATGTAATGGGCTTATATATTCAAGAATCCATTCATAATAATAGCGTATTCCAAAATAACATCGCCTTGAAGCCAATATAGCAGAAGTATGGGTGCAGTGAGAATGGAACAAAATATCATGCATGAGCCATATTTAAAGCGCTAGATTGATTCTAACATCAGTATCAACTAGGATAAGTTCACATTAAAATCAATGAGCTGCTCGCATTCCAAAACATGATACAGGAGAAACGGATGAGATAAGACAGAAAATTGATCAACACGTAAAGAGGAAGTTATGTTCTATTAAGTATAAAATACTAGAATCTTCCTTATAGACAAAAATTCTCTTCATTGAAAACCAACGGGCTCTGAACCTTCTTGCAAGAGTTAAACAAAAATACATACAAAATCTTCTTACAGCATATTTTTCTGAAAAATCTGGAACCCCTGTGTTTTCTGCTATTCTTGTTTATATAGGAACTTCTTTACATGGGCGAGAAGATATTTTGGGAAAATATCTTCATCGCATGCTAGGAGTTTGTTAGAAGTCCTTGTCCAAGTAACCAAAATCATGATGGGGGATAAAAACCTCTCATCCTTTGCTGTTAAGCGCTCGGCCATTTAAAATCAAAATTAAGAAACAGTCTGAGTAAAAGTAAATTGCTGTGGTGAAATATAAATTCCACCTGAACTTAAAAAGAATAACTAAGATAAAAAGGTAAAAAGTAAAAAGGCCGCGAGGGCCGAATCATGAGATAACAATGCATCATTTGTGAAAAGGGGTCGAGGTTGTTGCTGATACTGGTGGCGGTGCGTTTGCGGATGAACTGGAAATTTGGCTAACGAACTGGGTGCACCTCTACTGACTATCCGCGGCAGGCTTAGGCATCATTGCAAATCCTTCTACCCTGATGAAAGCCTCAGTGAGATCGCTCAGATTTGCCTCAATAGGGAATTTATGTTTTAACAAGTGGAGGAGAGAAAACTCTGGGCGCAGTGATGTGATCATGGTTTCGGCCTTGAGCCGGGTGGTTTTATTTGACAGGACATCTGTCCAGTCCCTTTCTTGCTTCAGGCATGCTTCATATTCCGGTAATGGTCGCAGCATAGAAGGGGTGGTGGAGTCCCAGCACGTCGGAAGCCCTACTGTCGTAATTTCGGCCCAAACTGCATCAAACCGGTCCACGCTGTATATCAACTACTGCAAGGCCTTCGAAGCCACGATGCGAACTGATTCCTTATCAATGAGTTTCTGAAATTCCAAGGCCTCTTTGTGCCGGTTGACTATGCCGTGTTGCTCTGTTTCGTTAGCTCTCATCCCTTTCAAGAATGACACATACTCTTTGGCACGCTGAGCTCTATTGACTAAATCAAGATCCCCTTCCTGAAATCGCCTTCTGAGATAGAGTGCTGAAGATTTCATCTCCTCGATGACTTGTAGGAATTCCCATTGCTCTGTTACAGCTAAAATGATCTCGGAACAAATAATCTTTCTACCCTCTCTGAGAGTGAGGTTACCTTTTAGGCGTGCGTTGAGATCATTTATAGTCTTCTGCTGGTCAGCCCTTGTTTTCTTTTCCTGTTCAATTTCTTTCTGCAATGTTTCTATCCTTCTGGTATTCTCTGACAGGGATTTTTCCAAATCCGTGATCGTTTGCCTTGCAGTGGAAGCCTGTTTCTCCAGTATGTCATTTGCAGCTTTCGCTGCGTCCATCTTTTCTGAAAGTGAACTCGTCTCAGGTGGCGTTGTAGTTGGCGCACAGCTGTGCGTGTCCTAAGTGTTCTGTAGCTCTGTCAACCTACTCTGAAGAGTGGCGATTGTTCCTGCCAACTTCTCCTTCTCTTCTCTTTCTTGTGACAAGGTGCCGGCCAATTCAATTTTCTCTTTCTCTACTTGTACCAACTCGGCTGTTTGCACATGCTGAGAGGCTGGCATGTGGGCTTTTGTTTTCAGTGAGGTAACTTCCTTCCGCAATTGGTCTATTAAAAAGCCATGCGGGTTTTTTTCCCCAGTGTCTTTCCCTTTGATTTGATCCTGGAGACCGCATGTTTGATTTTCCTGGGCGCGGGTACTTGCCTGCTCATTCTTCAGGGTACTCCTCATCTGTTCATGCTTTTTCTCGAGTTTCCTCAGTGCAATGGTAGCCCGCATTAGCTCATCCTTTAGCATATCAGCTACAACCTGAAACAGGTTACACATATCAGTTTTTGGCACCTTAGTCATGTCAATTTCATGTTGGATTACCCGGTAGCTAGTGGCGCCTGTATCAGGGTCCAAAAGGGCTTCGGCCATAGACAATACCAGATGCTCAGTATCCACATTCATGGTGGCGGAAATCCTGGTGTGATACTTTTCTACATACCCCTCCACCTCGGCTTTGTGTTTATCTCTGATTATCCTGTTTTTCTTGATCCTTTCGGCTGCCACTGGTGAAGTATAGTCCCCCATGGCGTGTGAAACCTCAGTGAAGTCAGAGGAGGTGGTGCTGTCCCTCAACACTTTGATACCGGCCTTGCTGCTGTCAAGTGGCGCATATGGTATGAACGGTTCAAGAAGATATTCCTCTCCTATAATTTCAGCTTCACTTGAGACTGTTTTCTATTTTTTACGAGGGGGAGAACCCGTTCCTGAAGGACCGACTTCTTCTTCTTGGCCTTTGTTGATGCCTTCCTCTTCCCCTGTGGCAGATGAATCTGTCTCCATCTACGAAACCAAAGGCCAAATTTCCATGTTAGCCTTCCACTCTATAAATGGTCTTGGTTCATGTACATAAGGTGCGGACTGATTCCTCTTTCTTCTGTTTGAAATAATCTCCCGGGGATCATAGGCCCAAGTCTTCCCCTGTCTTAGGTCCATACCCTGCAATAGATTTTCGATAATGGGAAGGGCATGTCTTGAATTCACGACGAACGGGCCGATTTGGGTAGGAAGCCTCAGTATGTAACCTTTCTTAGCAGGGACAAAGTGGAGCTGGTCAGCCTTGAGGGTTTGCCGAATATACTCAAGAGCATAAAATATTCAGGCAGGAAACACCGGTAGTAGGTAAGGGACGACCTCGGCTCCATAGACCCGAATTTCAGTATAATTATCAGAGAGATACCAGTCCCCGGTGCTCTGGATTTTACCAGCTTGCAGCCAATTCTTCATTTCAGGAAAAACCCTAGGTGAGGGCGAACCATGAATGATGGTGTAAGCAATGGACATAAAATCGTTCAGGAAACTAGAGTAACCCACCCCTTTTGGCAATTGGTACACTGCAGAGTTCCAGTAAAAAATAGGTCGGGGCTGAGAATTGACCTCGTATACCCTATCCAAGCCCAAATGCTCGAACCTATCAGCATGCTGATACAAGAAAAGATAGAACACCAATGAACAAAAATGAAAAATGACTGGTTTCAGGAAGCTCTTGGAACTGGGTGTGGATGCTGGCAGATAAGTAACCCGGGATATCTAGGATAACCCCCTTCTGAGACATTAACCACAGAAAGAAAACACATACTTTGTAAGTTTCCCCCAACCCACCTACACCTAACAGACCCGCAATGAGAGCGAGGATGGGTTTCACTTCCTCCGTAAACAGGTTTAATGGGAGGAGTTTTGTACCGGGAAAGGTAGTAGCCTGGCTGCTGGAAATAGAAGCAATGAAGCTTTTTTTATGCTCCCATGGCGATTTGGTAAACTGGGAAGTTAAAGCTTCTTCTCTGAAAGCAGTGTAGGTGGCGCTGGTGGGAAAACGGAGGGCTTGCTTGATGACGTCGGGTGAAAGGGAGAAAATCTGGTTTCCCTGAGCGGAGGTAAATGTGCCTCGGTTTTCATCGTAGGCGTCTCTGAGCCAGTAGATGAACTCGACCATCGGGAAAACTGGAGGGGTAATCTAATGGTAAAAGCCTGACACAACCACTCGGTATCGATACCTATTATGAACATGATGCGAGAAAAGCTCAGGCCTTATACTGCTAATGGGGAAAGGGTATTGGTAATCGCAGATTCCAGCTTGCTGGTCGTTGAAAGGCTCGAACCCGGGAGGGTTTCTGGTTTCTCGGACCTGGGGAGTTTCTGGTTCGTTTTTCTTGGGTGTCCCCCTTCCCATGACTGACATATGAAATCTGAAAAGAGAAACGAAAGGAAAACAGAGGGAATGAAAGGGACGAAGTACCTGTACAGTAGGTAAATTTTCTTGGGAAAGCAACGTGGGGGTAGTCTGGTGATGATTGGGTAGACCTAGCACTTTTTCGTGCTTTGTATATACCATAACTGGAAGACCTGAGACTTTTACTGCAGTAAAATATGGGAAACTGCTACCTGAGACTGGTAATTCTGAGGTGAAAATGGGTAGAGGTGAAATAAGTAGGGCAAGTGTCGTAAGGACACTAACAGTGGGGCACGTGGCATGTAGGGATTGGGCATTGGTTGGGGAGAGGCGAACACCGCTTGCCGGATTTAATACTGGTACGGGCCTCAGTACCAGCTTACCTATGAACTTTACCTTACCTCTCTGCCGTGTAACATCATTTGATACTTTGAAACATATCATTCACAAAGCGAATTGAATACATACCCTACCAGTCGTAAGGGCCCACATTGCGTTCGCCACGTCACCATACTTCGTGCTCAGGCATTGCCACCTCATTCTGGGCTTGGGTCCTCAGCACGTCACGTTATCACAATTCCGCAGGGGTATGTGTCTCTTCCCTCTCTCGCTGCTCGACCCCCGCGGAAATTCCCTTGTGTGCATATTCAAAAAGCGACAATTATTTTAATATATTTGTTCTACGCTCTTCGTACCACATAATTGCACCTTTTATATTTCCGCTACCCCTTTTTACTTTATACCTCAGCCTTTGTATTATTTCCGCTTCTAGCTTTTAGGCACGTGACTTCTCTTACTTAGTTTCACTTCGACCAACTCTTCAAGTATTTCACCATTTGATATAATGTTCGATGCATGACTTATCACCTTTCAGTAAACTAATGACTTACATTAAATATTGAACAACAGGGTGCATGTTGGAGAAGGGTCCCCTAGGACCACAATTTTGGGCTAAATAATAGTATTTTTTTTAGTTTTGTGTCATGCGCGCTAAGAAATGAAGATTCAAGGGGCTTTGGGGCAAGTCAAAGTCCCTTCATGAATTGTAATGGGTTAAAGGGTAAATCTAGGGGTCTCAAACCATGGTTTGAGGACCATAGTATGAGCGCATGCTAATGTATAAGTAGAAGTCTAGATCGAGTTAGATAAGCCAGTTTTTGATAGAATTTAATGAATGTATGTTGATCTGAAGTAAGTATGTGGTATGCATTTGTGTCCGAAAGCCTCTTTCTAGCTGTGTGCACAGGTAGATCTGAAGAACTGTAAGGGTTTCTATGAAAAACTGATGAATACAGATTTGTTTTGGTGAAACTGAGTATCAAATGTATCTGTGATTTACCTTGTGTTTTGTCTTTGCGCATGACTTTTGTTTCCTACATATGATTTTTGTTAACTTGATTGGATCAGATGCATACATGTTTTACTATTGATGAATGAAAATTACATAAATATATTACTATAAAATCTAAATATTAAATTGTTAGAAAAACTCAAGCGATTGTGAATATACAGTCTATGTGCGTGCAGTGTTAACCTGTGTTAATTAACCTAAGGTTTATGGTGCGCAAGGTAGTCTATGTAATAAGATAGATCTGAAGATGCCCACTTCATTTAATTCTCTCTTAGGGTGTGGAAACCTAGTTCCAGCACCCCCTTAAAATGCTTCGGGTGAGACTTTGGCCTGCGCAATTAGGTCATTGCCAAAAGGGCCAATAGTAAGAGGGTTTTGTAAGAGGTCATTGCCGAAAGGGCCAATTAGGTCATTGAACTTGGGTCAAGACCCCTCAAGGAAAAAAATGGTTCTGTTGCTGGGACCAAGATCATTTTGAGAGAGATTAGATGTTGTGGAAATCATCGAATACTAAATTAGAAGACTGGTTTGAGAAAATGTGAATTCTCCATCAAGGAGAACAAAAGCAAGAAGTTTTCTGCTGAAGAGTGGGAACAAAAGTACATTTTCACGGAGGTCCACAAAATATTCTTTGTGACCTTTGCACATGAATTACAAGAGTTCCTATTAAGTTTAGTTGAGTTTTAGACCTACTGGAAGGACAATAATATCACTCAGTGGATGCCTAAGTTGATCCAACAGTTAGAGTAGATTGATAGCTCCATCAATCCCATTACAGACCATTGGGTTGACAACATTCTGGGTGGATTTGTGACATAGTTTGAAGTTGATCAATTTGTGTCATATTATGAAGTAGAAAGGAGGTTCTTCAAAGGACTAAGAGGTATGTTCATAAGCTCTCTACCTTTTCTGATTAATATATTATTGTGTGAAAAGGTTATTTTGTGCCATCACACCAAGTGAATGACCCCAAACAAAGTTGAAAGCACTATGCGCAAAAGAAAGTAATTTCAGGTTAACTAGAGAGGAGACATATCGGTATACATCCCTCTGAGAAACCCACCTAATAGTAATACAAAGAGTGGTGAGGCTACACGCGCCGGTGGTAGCCCTCCAGCTACCCCGCAGTCGAACTCGTACAAGGGTAAGTCATCTCCTACCCTACCTCCACCACTACCAGGAGGTGATATGGTTGCACATATGAAGCTACCCACCTTCAAGGGTGTGGGAGATTAAGACATGGATAGATTTTGGTTTTTTGCAGATGCAGTATGGACTACCTAGAATGTCAACATTGATGTTGTAAAAAGGGCACAACTAGCTATGGAATTTGAGGGTCGTGCATTGGATTGGTTTATGGGATATTTGGCTCATAATGCTAAGCCCATTGTTGATGAAATAAATAAAGCTTTAAAGCAGTATTTCAGAAAACAAAAGTCCTACTCGCAATGTGTAACAGAGCTAAAAGAAATCTGACAAGAGCCAAACGAATCTTTCTGGGAGGCAGATCAGCGAATGAAGTGTACTATTAGTGATGGAGTATTTTTCTATGATGATAAGAAACATAAATAATGTTTCATTTCCATGCTCTTTCCACACCTGCGTGGCCCTCTTAATCAACAGAAAATTGATTCTCAGGTTGAGGCTCTTGAACTTTCCATGAAGCTAGAAGTCGCACCTAGAACTGATGGCCAATTTGGAACTCTACAAATCCAAAATTAGTTTGAAGTGATGCACTTGGAAATTCAGAACTTGCACAGGGAAAAAGGAAAAGAAGTCGATGCAGATGTATGGTGTATACATTATCAGGGTTCCGGTCACACCAATGATTAGTATACCTTGCTTCAGGATTACATGCCAGCGGGAGGGCCAAATCCGTTGTGACCTAGGGATGCTATAGGACCAAGTAGTACTCCCACGCTATGGTGCGATGACTGTCAAGTGGATGGGTGGCATGACAGAGACCATTTCCCTCAATTAAGAAGTTATGTACCAGAGCTGAAGCAAAAATGGTGTAGGTTTTTCTCATGGGTTGGCCATGATGAGCACCACTGCCACACATTTGATATAATGATAGACAATGCCAAACTCTGTAAAGTGCAAGATGACCCATCTTCACCAGTGTCCCCCTCTGGGCATGGTTGATCTCCAACTAGAGGAAGGGGAGGAGGGAGAGGTGGAGGTTCATGTCGTAGAAGAGGATAACCGATATGCTACAACTGTGGAGATGTTGGGAACTTTGCGTGTGACTGCCTAAACCCTATGTGACATTATTGTAGGTATTTTAGAAATTTTAATCATGTTATTGAATATTGTCCTATTTTGATTGCAAGAATGTAGGAGAAGCAACAACAGACACCTACGTAGAATATACAAATGGTTAGAGTTGAGCTGTGGGAAGATGATCTGAGTGTTAACGTAATTACACGCAATGGTGTTGCCACTAGAGGAGATGAGGGAAAGAATTCTGATGCAGAACCTTGGATTAGGAAGGCTTATGAAAAGAAGGAAGGACTAAACCTGTAGAGGGAGAAGGAGACTTTTTTAGAAGCTAGAAAGGATTTTGCTGCTGCACGTGCATCCACATCCAAGTCAATCATAGAAGCAAGATCGATGATGAATTCAAGCCTTTCTTGAAAGCATGCATCAAGCTATTGTGTAACCAGAAAGAAGTAGACAACCTTAAAGCTTTGATAGATAGTTGTTCGGATAAGGAGTTGCGTCGGACTAAGAGCAAGGTTGTAAACAATATCTATAAGAATAATAAGAGAACTGGTCGAGAGATGCGCATGACCGTGAAAATTGGAGAATATGAAATAGATCACGTCATTTTGGACTTGGGATTTGAAATGAATGTCCTACTGATGCAGGGCAAACCCTGCAAACCCAGAATATTTCACACTTTCATGCATATACAAAATGCATCTCAATCATCTACCCGAATACGACTCTAAGTCTGGCAATTCCACAAAAAAAACTTTCAAGACGCGGAAGCTCTTCAATCATTTCATTATCATCACACAAATGGAAGCTATTTTAAAATCCAACCACTCTCACACTAAGGTTCCTTTATGAATGGAAACCTCTTATTACAATCATATGAAACCATACATTCAGCAATCACCTTTTCAAGGGATAGGATTTAGAATCCACTCACAAGTTTTCTACTCTAATGTCAATATTGAATGAATGACATTAAACATACATCGCCCTTGACTTCTCTGACTATTGATTTGGATTTATAATAAAAACTAATTGCTCACCATTTAACTTATTATTCTTGCATCCAACACCATTTGTGCTCACCTTCAGCTCCACACTAACGCTGAAGACTTTCTGCATTTTTAGATCAGCTCCACACTTCCTACGCATCCCAAATGCTGAAGATTGATTTCAAAATTGTTCATAGTATCTTTATGATGGCATAGATTCAGCCATCACTTCTTCAATGCGGCTCTTCCAACACACACAGACCATTTGCTGGTTCATTGCTGCAAATCGTTTCTGCTCCATTCACAGATTATACAGTATCACCGGGTCTTCAGAACCATTCACGCAGTTCATTTAACTCTCAGACCCCTTCGCTATGGTACCAATACTATCGATCGATTCATTGTTACTGCAATCTATTATTGCATCAATACTGCTCCACCATTTCTTGTCTTATATGCTCCCACGCATTTAACATACAACCCTTCGCGCTCTCCCTCAATTCAATGTACTCCACGAATACTTTAACTCTGTTTCAGCTGCTATAGAGTTACGAATTCCATTTTCAATTAACATTTATTCAATTCAATCAATTGTTGTTCAATCAAAATAGATAAAAGGGCTTCACACCAGAGACTTAACGCCATTCATCCTCAACGCAAATTGTGGACTCAATAGACCTTCAAAATAAAACGCGACTTCTTATGATTCAATTTATCATAGACACACGTATGAACCAAATTCAACACATAGTTTTACTCTGACGTGTGCTTTTCCATAATTTCAATATCTATTTGCTGGGTCAATATCCACGTTCGACCTTTGCTATGACAATCTTATAACGCAGGATTTGATTAAACATCAAATGCCGACACTTTTCTACGCGTTAATTCACCTTCTCCACTGCTGGCTAACACTGCAATCTATGCCAAGCACCTGTGGTTAAATTCATAGATAAACCCAAACACGATTTCAACATTAATACAACAGTTCATTCAGATTTCATTAAGGTGAGTGCGCCCTCAACGAAATCGACTTTCAAAGCCGATATGCCGCCACCACTTAATTGATTTTAGATCTAATCCTCCTCCATGAGGATCGATGCCTCTTCCTGTGTCTTTTACAACAAATACTCATTCCATTAATTCAATTCATAAATCGATTTTAACTGAAATCGATTTTCTCCTCCTAGCTTATTTCACAGAAATCCAAGCACTCTTTAAACAGGATTTAACCAGGGATGTATATATAATTCACACTAATCAATTTAAAAATTCTTGTATGCTCAAAAATTCAAATTCCACATGTATATATATAAAATCAAACAATTACAAAATCCTCTTCATCCATGGCCAGATTTTCAATCAATGGCCCTTTCACAATTCTTCCCAAAGGCTTCCAAGTAGAACCCCTCTCACTACTCACACTCTCACTGACCTCAATGCCCTTTGAGGCTTGATAATTTATACAAATTTTAAAATGATCTAATTTAATGCTCAATCCCCTTAATCACTCAACAAACCCTCAAATAGCTCAACAAATCCTAAAATCACTCTTGAATCCCTAAGGATCCTCTCTCACCAAAAATTTATGAAACTAATTTCTAATTTAATATTTAGAAAAATATCTCATCCCTTTACATCCTCAACTGACCAATCCTCTCCAATTCTCAATTATTTACAATATTTAATTAAAAATATTTAAAACCCACTCAAATCATCCATAAAAATCTAGCCCCTCTAAAAACTTAAAAACTCCTAAGTTTTAATAATTACAAAGTATTCCTCTTTGCCTAATGCTCCTGCATCATAATTCCAAGGTTGAAAATGATCATGATCTCCTGATCATGAATTTTAAATCTTTGTCCTTGTCTTCCTGGATCCCATACTTTATTCTGCAAGTCATCATCTGTTGGTTGTTGCTTTTCTCCAGGTTTCCATATCTTGTTATGCATCCTGCCTCCATCTATACTTTCATACTCTGCTTTTGTCTTTCCCTTGCTAAAATTCTTCTACTTTCTTGTTGTTGTCTGCTGCTTCGGATACACCTTCATCATCAGTCTTCTGATGGTTTCAATCTCTATGTCCAGCCTACTGTTGCTGCTTTCACTTCCTGTTGCTTCCACTATAGATGTTGCTTCAACTGCCTCCCAAACTTCCTGTCCCTCTGCAACATTATTTTGCTCATCACCTGCAAATTTATCTTCAGTGCCTGCAACTTCTTTCTCTGGTTCAAATGTCTCCAGCAAACATTTCAGCCGTTTCTTCTCAAGAATTTCATTAACATGCTGCAAATTAGTTTCAGCATAACCTTCATCTTCCCCTTCGACAATCTTCAGTAATTGTCCATCATCATCTTGATTTATGTTGGCAATCAAATCAAGTTCTTCAAACACTGTAGCCTCATCCTCTATCACTGTAGCAGTTTTAAAAGTCCATCCTCCAGTACTTTCTTGGCTATGCAGACAAGCCAACTCTTTCTTGTCACCCATGGTAACAAGCCTCTGCTTATGAGATATGATTGTCTCATCTTCTTTCTGTAACAGTTCTTCTTCTTCTTCCAAGACAATTCCAAATGATGGACTGTCTTATACATCACCTGTAAACACAATCAAATTGTCAGCTTCAAAATCAAAAGACCCAATGGTCTCACTTGTTGATTCAGTCACCAAGTTTTCTCTCTGCAGTTCCAAGTTTTCTTCAGGACTCAGAAAATCTTCACTGGCTTTCTCCTCAGCTTTCTCTGGCAACACTTTAGTATGTTGCTCTAAGTTACTTTCCAACTCCTTTATCAGCACATCAGTATGCTGATTTTCATTCACCATGAGACTGTCAGCTAGTCTCTCCTTCTTTCCATCCTCTGCTTCATGACTGTCATTCATGAAAACTTTCTTATCTTGCTTCTTCAGCAAATTAGCCTATGTGTAAGTTCTTTTCCTCTCCAATTCTCTTCTCTGAAGATCTAATTTCCTATACAATTCAACAATTTCATTAGGAGTGTAACTTGGAAATTTCACACAATTTTCCATACCTTCACCAGCTCTTGACCAATCATCAGCTGGTCCTTCTCTCTCTACACCAATATTCTGCTTAGACTTCTTTGTCTTCATTCCCTCCTGAGATCTTGCTATCTCAGCATCGATCTGAATAGCCTTCAGATTCAATTCTCTCTCCTGAAACAACTCTAAAGCTTTTTCATCTCCCTGTGTTGTACCTGCAAACATACAAAACTCATTAGTTTTCAAACCACAAGACTTTTCAGTCTTGACTGCTTCCTCAAGCACTTTCTTTTGAACAGATCTGCATGTGGAATCTTCAAATTCCATCTCTGGCACAAGAACTCTAAGTTCCTTTTTCAATAAGGCAATCACACTTTGCCTCAACTTCATCTGCAATGGTTTCCAAATCACTCTCTTTCCCTTTAGTGGAAAGATCCATCCTCCATTTTGATTTTCCTGCTCTTGCAGCCATTCCTGTAGTACCTGCAATTGTACCTTCATTACTGCAATCTCTCTTTCTCTGACTTTATCAGTCATCTCACCTCTGTGGCATTCCTCTGAACCTCTTCTCTGATCCTCCATGATCATCTTCTCCATGAGTTTCTCACTCACCATGAGTTGCACTAGCCTCTGCAACAACAAGCTCTCCTGCTGCTCCTTACCTCACCAATCCACTTCACTAGACCTGGTCTTTTGGTAAATACTGGTTCACTGCCTCTAGAACCTCTTGAGAACTCTCCTCTGATCTCTCTCTAGGCTATCTCTTCAACTCACTTTCTCTTCAGGACACTGCAATTTTCCTCCCTATCCAGCCTTTAGCTGAATGTCAGGTTCATTGCCATCATCTTGTCTGCAACCATAAATCTTAATCACAAATTTCAAATCAGAAAATAATCTCACCTTTAAGATCCTGCATGATCTTTTCCTCCATTCACTTATGTAATTCTGTTCACTGCAATTGTGTAGCTTGCATATCAGATTTAGAACCCATTCAAATAAAACACTCTTCAGTTCTCAATATAACCTTCCTAGCACTCATTCAGAAAAACAAACATCTTCAATTTCAACAGAACCTGGCTCTGATACCAAAATTGACGCAGGGAAAACCCTGCAAACCTAGAATATTTCACACTTTCATGCATATACAAAATTCATCTCAATCACCTGCCCGAATACGACTCTAAGTCTGGCAATTCCACAAAAAAAACTTTCAAGACGCGGAAGCTCTTCAATCATTTCATTATCATCACATAAATGGAAGCTATTTTAAAAGCCAACCACTCTCACACTAAGGTTCCTTTATGAATGGAAACCTCTTATTACAATGATATGAAACCATACATTCAGCAATCACCTTTTCAAGGGATAGGATTTAGAATCCACTCACAAGTTTTCTACTCTAATGTCAATATTGAATGAATGACATTAAACATACATCGCCCTTGACTTCTCTGACTATTGATTTGGATTTATAATAAAAACTAATTATTCACCATTTAACTTATTATTCTTGCATCCAACGCCATTTGTGCTCACCTTCATCTCCACGCTAACGCTGAAGACTTTCTGCATTTTTAGATCAGCTCCACACTTCCTACGCATCCCAAATGCTGAAGATTGATTTCAAAATTGTTCATAGTATCTTTATGATGGCATAGATTCAGCCATCACTTCTTCAATGCGGCTCTTCCAACACGCACAGACCGTTTGCTGGTTCATTGCTGCAAATCGTTTCTGCTCCATTCACAGATTATACAGTATCACCGGGTCTTCAGAACCATTCACGCAGTTCATTTAACTCTCATATCCCTTCGCTATGGTACCAATACTATCAATCGATTCATTGTTACTGCAATCTGTTATTGCATCAATACTGCTCCACCATCTCTTGTCTTATACGCTCCCACACATTTAACATACAGCCCTTCGCGCTCTCCCTCAATTCAATGTACTCCACGAATACTTTAACTTTGTTTCAGCTGCTGTAGAGTTACGAATTCCATTTTCAATTAACATTTATTCAATTCAATCAATTGTTGTTTGATCAAAATAGATAAAAAGGCTTCACACCAGAGACTTAACGCCATTCATCCTCAACGCAAACTGTGGACTCAATAGACCTTCAAAATAAAACGCGACTTCTTATGATTCATTTCATCATAGACACACGTATGAACCAAATTCAACACATAGTTTTACTCTGACGTGCGCTTTTCCATAATTTCAATATCTATCTGCTGGGTCGATATCCACGTTCGACCTTTGCTATGACAATCTTATAACGCAGGCTTTGATTAAACATCAAATGTCGACACTTTGCTACATGTTAATTCACCTTCTCCACTGCTGGCTAACACTGCAATCTATGCCAAGCACCTGTGGTTAAATTCACAGATAAACCCAAACACGATTTCAACATTAATACAACAGTTCATTCAGATTTAATTAAGGTGAGTGCGCCCTCAACGAAATCGACTTTCAAAGCCGATATGCCGCCACCACTTAATTGATTTTAGATCTAATCCTTCTCCATGAGGATTGATGCCTCTTCCTGCGTATTTTACAACAAATACTCATTCAATTAATTCAATACATAAATCAATTTTAACTGAAATCGATTTTCTCCTCCTAGCTTATTTCACAGAAATCCAAGCACTCTTTAAACAGGATTTAACCAGGGATGTATATATAATTCACACTAATCAATTTAACAATTCTTGTATGCTCAAAAAGTCAAATTCCACATGTATATATAAAAGCAAACAATTACAAAATCCTCTTCATCCATGGCCAGATTTTCAATCAATGGCCCTTTCACAATTATGCCTGAAGGCTTCCAGGTAGAACCCCTCTCACTACTCACACTCTCACTGACCTCAATTCCCTTTGAGGCTTGATAATTTATACAAATTTTAAAATGATCTAATTTAATGCTCATTCCCCTTAATCACTCAACAAACCCTCAAATAGATCAACAAATCCTAAAATCACTCTTGAATCCCTAAGGATCCTCTCTCACCCAAAATTTATGAAACTAATTTCTAATTTAATATTTAGAAAAATCTCTCATCCCTTTACATCCTCAACTGACCAATACTCTCCAATTCTCAATTATTTACAATATTTAATTAAAAATATTTAAAACCCACTCAAATCATCCATAAAAATCTAGCCTCTCTAAAAACTTAAAAACTCCTAAGTTTTAATAATTACAAAGTATTCCTCTTTGCCTAATGCTCCTGCATCACCTACCTAAGTAGACCTAGTAGAAGATGGATGAACCAAAGCTGGAATGGTCCACCATTCAACTGCACATGGCCAATCAAAAAAATATTATCCCATTGGGAAGACTCCCATAGGTTCAAGTAGATACTGATGGAGTAAAGGTACACTCAGACTTTGAAGTACTACAAATTGTGGATGATGCAAATCCCTATCCTTCTCTACTAGGGCTAGATTGGGTCATCGATATGGGGGGCATCATCAACTTGAAGCGCAGGAGTATGATATTTGAAAACAATGGTACTCAGGTTATATTAACTTTGGATCCTATGGAAGGGGAGAAATATATAGAACAAGTGTGCGAAGGAGACGATGTTGACCATATCTACAAGTTTTCTACATGATATGAGGGTTGGATTAACCCAACTGCTGATGGGATGCTGAACTGGAAAAAGGATAGCTCCTGTTTCTCTAATTCGAATGGGGAAATGGGAAATTAGAAGAATCGCCTGCATGATGTTTCTACATTATGCTTCCTCGGGGTCATGAAAAATTTGCGATGCATATCATCAGAGGTATGAGCAATACCCTATTTTGATGGTTCTAGCAATGTTGTTTTATTTTTGGAGAAATTGGAAAAGGTTGTCCTGAAAGAGCGAAGGTTATGGGCACTCGATCTTGCCATATGTGCAACTCCAACATTTTGGTGGGATACACACAAAGGGAAATTTTAGGATTGTGAGAAATGCAGCAGAATGATGTGGTTGCGCTTTGATCAGCCCACTACCCATCCAACTAAGATTTTTGGTCACTGAGGTGATCCGCACAAACACCTGGCTATGTGGATGGAGGTTTGGGATAAGAAGCCTAGGGCCGAATGGGTTCACATGTTTATCCATACGTTGTGACCAATCCCTAATGCATGGTATTTAGAGATGGAGCTGTGTTGAGGGACTCTTAATTGGGTTATAATGAGTGAAAGCTTTCTGTTAACCTTTGGCATGGCCAGTGGATTAGAGGGATTGGACGAAGACTTGCAGGATATAGAAACAATTATCTTTGATGATTCCTGACCTCGGATAGATGTGTTGTGCCAACATGGGAAGCACAAATGCAAGATATTGTCAACTTTAGAAATCTGGTAGTGGAAGATAGCGACGAATGTCCAAGAAATATCAGTATCCCAGAATCTGAGGGGGAGCATGCACTTGAAGGGCCCTTGCTAGGAATGATGGATGTGACTAAGTCTTTAAAAATGAAGGAATTCAACATTGGGATGAAGGAATAGCCCAAGTTGGCCAAAATATGAGATTATTGGGATGGTGACATAGTGGGAAAGGTTGCAGAGCTATTGACCAAATATCAAGACCTGTCTCCCACAAAGTTTTCTGAGCTCAAAGGAATTATTGGAGATTTGGGAGTTATGAAAATCACTCTAAAACCATATGTGTGCCCCATCAAGCAGCGACCATACTGGTTAAATCCAAAATATAAGCAAAAAGTGAAGGAATAATTGGAGAAAATGGTTGATGTGTGAATCATTGAGCCTGTGGAGTAGTCTGATTGGGTGAGCCTGATGGTTGTTCATGAAAAGAAGACTAAGCGAGAAATAAGGATTTCTGTGGACATGCGCAAATTGAATGATGCATGCGTACGTGACCCCTTCCCTACTCCATTTCAAATGAGATATTGGACAATGTGGGAGGACAAGAGGCCTACTCTTTCACTAATGGATTTTCTAGGCATAATAAGATAAGGATCACACCGGAAGATTGAAGTAACACCACTTTTGCAACAGAATGGGGATCCTTCCAATACATAGTCATGCCTTTTGGGTTGCAGAATGCACCTGATATATTCTCGTGTGTAGTAGTAGTTGTATTCAAGGAGTTCATGCACAAGTTTTCGAAAGTGTACTTTGATGATTGGAATGTGTTTGTATTGCTAAAGAAGCATTTTTGCAACCTGCGCATGATGCTCGACACTTGCAGGAAGCATCAAATCTCTCTTAACTTGAAGAAGTGTATATTTTGTGTTCCTTTTGGAATATTTTTGGGGCATATTGTTTGTTAGCAAGGGTTGATGGTAGATCTATCCAAGATTGTAGTTATTATCAACTTGGAGATTCCTACCAATAAGAAACAATTCCGCTCTAGTCTAGGACACACAGGATATTATATAAAATTCATTTAGGGCTATGCTATGATCAATACACCCATGGAAAAATTGCTGAAGAAAGATGTGTCCTTTCTCTGGGATGAGGAATGCAAAAATAGCTTTGAGTTTCTAAAGAAAAATATGGTTTCTTCCCCTATTTTAATATTCCCTAACTGATCCAAGGTCTTCCATGTGCACGTTGATGCATCCGACATTGCACTTGGAGTTGTCTTAGTGCAAACAGGATAAGGATACATTGATCACTATGTTTCCTTTGCAGGTAGTAAGCTCTCTAGTGCAGAGTGCAACTATTCAACCACAGAGAGGGAAGGTTTGGCTATGGTCTACGCATTGCAGAAATATAGGTATTATCTACTAGGAGGGCACTTCAAGATGTTTACTGACCACTCTGCTTTGAAGTACCTGGTCAACAAGCTTGTGTTGGGGGGGAATATTTGTAGATGGGTGTTGCTATTTCAAGAATATGATTTTGAGATAATTGTTAAGCCTGGTAGATTGAATGCTGGACCTAATCAATTATCACGCATTGAGAATGGGGAGGAACTAACCAGTTTGGAGGAGCGACTACCTGATGCGCAACTCTTTTCCATTAAAGTGGTTGCTGAACACTTTGAAAATATCATTCACTTTCTAACTACTGGTAGTGCACCTGTTGAATACTCGGTGCAACAAAACAAGGACTTGGTTTCGCGCGTAGCCGACTTTACATTGATTTCTAGTCAACTATACAAGTTGAGAGGGGATGAAGTTTTAAGAAGGTATGTTTTAGAACATGAAAGAAAATACATTCTCGCTGAAGCTCATGGGGGAGTTTCAAGAGGCCACTATGCAGGTAAATCTACTGCACAAAAGGTGTTGCGTGTTGGGTTATGGTGGCCCACACTGCACAACGATGAACATGCATATTTTCAAGCTTGTGATGCATGCCAAATAACAGGGAAGACATCGCGTAGAGATGAGATGCCATTACAAATACAGATAGCCCTGCAAGATTTAGATAGATGGGCCATAGGCTTTGTTGGACCTATTAATCCTCCTGGGAAGAAGACTGGCGCGCGCTACATCATCACTGCAACAAATTATGTAACTAGATGGAAAAAGATTGTACTACAGACACTGCTGCGTAGTTTATTTTTGAAAATATCTTGACTAGATTTCGGTGCCCAAAGATATTGATGAGTGATCGGGGTATGCACTTTGTTAATGAGACCATTGGAGCTCTGACAGAGGAATTCCAGATACATCACCAGAAGATTACTCCCTATCACCCTCAGGAAAATGGTGCAGTGGAAGCCTTTAACAAAATCCTGGAGAATGTGCTCACAAAGATCTACAATGCAAACTAGAACGATTGGGACGTGCACATCCCTTTTGTCTTATGGGCTTATAGGACTACATGCAAGAAGTTGAATGGTAAAAACTATTCAGCATAGTTGGACTAAGGTCTCTGCGCACACAGCTAGAAGGAGCCTTTCAGACACAAATGTGTACCATAGACTTACTTCAGATCAAAATACATTCATTAACTTATATAAAAAACTAACTTATCCGACTCGATCTAGAATTCTACTTATACTTTAGCCTGCACTCATACTATGGTCCTGAAACCGTGGTTTGAGACCCCTAGATTTACCCTTTAACCCATTACAATTCATGAAGGGACTTTGACCTGTCCCAAAGCCCCTTGACTCTTCATTGCTTAGTGTTCATGACTCAAAACTACAAAAAATACTATTATTTAGCCTAAAATTGTGGTCATAAGGGACCCTACTCCAACAATGCATGGTGTTTGTAGTTCATGTTTCCAGTGACAAGGGTACAAATGTTGAGGATGCAAAATTATTCAAGAGGTACCCTATATTGTAGTAGTTTCAAGATGTGTTTCCAGTAGATATTCCAAAGTTTCATTCACAAAAGGAAGTATACTTTTCTATTGAATTGGTACTAGGGGAAACACCAACATCAAAGGCACCTTACAGGATGAGCACACTAGAATTAGTAAAGTTGAAGTTGCGGCTGAAGGAAATGCTTGATAAGGGATACATTAGGCCAAGTGTATCACCTTGGGGTGCACCAATGTTGTTCGTGAAGAAGAAGGATGGTAATATTAGATTGTGCATTGATTACATGTAGTTGAACAAGGTGAAAATAAATAATAGGTACTCATTGCTAAGGATTGATGAATTTTTTGATCAATTGAAAGAAGTAGAAATATTCTCAAAGATAGATCTTCAATCAAGATATCATCAGGTATGCATCATATAAGAGGACATCTACAAGACTTCCTTTAGGTCCATGTATGGGCATTATGAGTTTGTTGTAGTTCCAATTGGTTTGACTAATGCTCCAACTACTTTGATGTGTTTGATGAATAGTGTGTTGGATCTTTATCTGGACAAGTTTTTTATTGTATTCATTGATGACATCTTGGTATATTCTAAGAATGAGGAAGAGCATGTTGAGAATTTAGCATCAATGTGGAGATTTGTAAGAGAGCAGCAATTGTATGCTAAGCTTAGCAAGAGCAGTTTCTTTCAAAAAAAATTACACCACTTGGGACATGTTGCTTCCAAGAATGGCATATAAGTAGACCTGGAAAATATAAAGGTTATCATGGAGTGGGAAACTCCTAGAAATTTGGAGGAAGTCAGATCATTCATGGGATTAGCAGGTTACTACAGGAGGTTCATTAGGAAATTATCATGCATTGCATACCCTATTACATCATTTCAGAAGAAAGGTAATAAGTTTGAATGCACAGAGGAGTGTGCAACCAGTTTTGAGTAGTTGAAGTAGTTGTTGAAAAATGATCTTGTGTTAAATATTACATATCTTGATAAAGAGTTCGTAGTGTGTACATATTCTTGCAAGAGAGGTCTTGGTGGAGTCCTTATATAGGAGGGAGAGGTGATATGCTATGAGTTCAGGAAACTAAATGAGCATGAGTAGAACTTTGTGACTCGTGATCTTGATTTGTAGCTATTATTCATGCCTTGAATATTTGGAGACATTATCTTCTTGGCAGAAGGTTTGTGTTGATGAGTGATCACAGTTAATTAAGATATTTTTTTGACCAACCAGATTGAATGCTAAGAAAGCTAGATAGTTGGCTACAATTAGTGAGTTTGACTATGAGATTAGGTACATTAAGGGAAATGAGAATAGGGTTGCAAATGCTCTCAACAAGAAATTATAGTTGAACCATGTTGCAATAGTGAGCTCATTTGGGACAAATTTACAGAATAAGATCTTATAGGCAGGGAAACATGATGATAGGTACAAGGAGGTTATGTATAAGCTACAACAAGGTACACATGATCAGGATGTGGGTTCAACCATCTTACATGCAGGTTTTAACCCTGCACGTAAATTATCTATAAACGAAATCTTTAAAAACAAAATAAACAGTAGTGAGAGCATAAAACATAAAAATATATATACACATATATTTTCCACTGGATCCCAAAATTGGGATTGCCAACTTGATTTTTCATTATATTCCTTTCAATTTTAAGACACATATATATACATGACGAAGCATTAATAAACCCCAATTCATTAACTCTGGATTAGAACATAATCATAGTTTCATTGACCAGGTCTACAAAATACCATGGGCAGAAAACCGTCATGCCCAAAACAATGTGCAAACCCATGCACAAAACCATAGGCAGGTCATCCCACCTAATATAGGGTCCAAAAAAAATTTCCCAAGACGTTGCCCCGAACCCCATATAGGGGAGCTACCAGCCCCCTGAAAACCCCCCGAAAGGGTGGCTGCCCACCCTTCTCTTACCCCCACTACTCACCTAGAGCTAGTCATGGAAATAATATAACACACACCTAACATTACAGCAGATGCCTTGGTGACATTTAGGGATAGTATTTATGTGTCAGATGATATTGAAATTAAGAATCTTATCTTGAGGGATCTTCATGTAAAACCATATTCAGGTCACCCAGGATATCAAAAGACGTAGATAGCAATAAAGAAGTTATACTACTTGAAGAATATGATGAAGGAAGTGGAAAAAATTTTTGTGATATTTTTGGACTGTTAGCAGGTCAAAGAAGAGTATAAGCATCTAGGTGGATTGTTTTAGCCTATTCCAATTCCATAATGGAAATGGGAGGTCATTTCCATGGATTTCATTATAGGTCTTCCGAGGACATCAATGCAACATGATTCTATCATGGTGGTAGTAGACATGTTGATTAAGGTAGCTCATTTCATTCTAGTGAAGAATAATCATTCAAATAGTGAGGTAGCACAGGTATTCATTAGGGAGATCGTGATATTACATGGTGTTACAAATAATATTGTGCCATACAGGGATGCCAAGTTCACTTCAAATTTTTGGAAGGAGTTGTTTGCAAGATTAGGGATTGAGTTAGGCTTCAACACAACTTATCATCCACAGATAGATGGACCGCCAGAGAAGGTCAACATGAGATTGGAGGATATGTTGAGGATGTATGTCATGCATCAGTAGAGAATATGGGAGGAGTACCTTCCATTGGTTTTTTTTTCATACAACAACGATTATCAAGAGTCACTGAGGATGAGTCTGTTTGAGGCGTTGTATGGGCGGAGTTGTAACACTCCCATCAGCTGGAGTGATCTATTGAATAGGGTAATTATTGGACCGGATATGTTTGAAGACATGGAACAAGAAATGCAAGTTATAAAGAAGAATCTAAAGGCAACACGGGACAAACATAAAATTTATGCAGACCAACACCGAGAATTTAAGGAGTTTGATGTTGGGGAGCATGTGTATTTGCACATCAAGCCCAGGAATATCTTCTTGAGGATAAAATCATGTGCCAAGTTGTAACCAAAACATTGTGGGCCTTTTGAGATCCTTGAGAGGATTGGACTAGTGGCCTACAGACTTGCACAGTCTCTGATAGTGAAATTCCATGACTTTTTTCATGTTTCATTGCTTAAAATATATGTAAAGGATGTTGACCATGTTATTGATTGGTCTATATTGCAGGGGGATCAATAAGGATAATTCCAACTAGAACCTCAATGCATGTAGTAGCGGAAACATATCATGCTCCAAAACAGAGCACTCGAACAAGTTAAAGTGCAGTGGAAGCACTTTGGGCCTGATGAAGCTAAATGGGACATGGCAGATTAGATGCAGGCTATGTATCCTTCATTCTTGTTCGGTGAAGGAAAATGATTTTTTGTATTTGTACATGTTTATGTATGGTTGTATTTTAAATACCACAATGAGCTAAGTTATAAAGCTCCAATAAGTAGTATGGTTGTCATGTTGTCATGTTTTACATGGTTTTTCTTTTGAACATGATGCTATTGTAAATACTACAATGAGTTGGGTTATAAAGATCCATAAGCAATATGTTTTTTTCTTTTAAGTATTTTTATTGGGTCTGGTTGTGGTTTAACATTGAGGATAGTGTTCCCTTAAGGGGGATGGGTCTGTAAAAACCCACGTTAAAAGTTCATTTAATAAAATTTAATAAAGGTAAAATAAGACCACGGGAAATGGACACTTATTCTAAGATGAATGTTGGGAAAACTATCTTAGTGGGAATCACTTGTTGTGTTTTATGGCTAAAGGATATTGGGAAAGGCAAAAATGTATTTTCAGCACATTATTTATGAAAATAATGAAAATAAGGTCACAGGTTTCATGCAAGGAGGAAAACGAAGGAAAATAATGGAAAATTAAAGAAATTAGAGGCCTCATCAATAACAATACCTTAGAGCATCAGTTGGTAAGCTTTGGTAAGATTTTTTTCAGTTCTGTTTTAGAGTTAGTCTTAGAGAGGATAAAACACCAAGAGGAGAAAGGAAAGGGAAAGAAAGGAAGGACCAGGAAAAGAAAAGGAAAAGCAAATAAGTACAAGGAAAGTAAAGGAAGGCAACGATCAATAAACTTCAATGGGAATACTTGCAAGTAAAAAATGGAATGTGTGATTTTCTAGCTGGTTTTGACATGCATGACATGTGGATGTTGGTATCTGGTTATTTTTCTATCATTGGCATGGATTTTTCCAGGATTCGACAGTGGATTTTAGCCTAGCCTTGCCATTTCTGGATATCCATGGTGTGATGGGATTGTTCTCGGTTTTGAGCTTTGGATTAATGGATAGTTTCAAAATATAGGGTGATGTGGTCTTAGGAAAATTTTGAAAGGCCTAGGAATCCCTTGATCGGTAATGGAGGGATATACGATAAATCCTAAGGGTGGAGACGAGAAAATTCCTTAAGGATGGTGAAGAAATTCTGAGGCATCCAAGCTCAGCTAGGTTTTGTAATCTCGACACTGGTTTAGGTGTGATACCATTATGGAGAGGGTGGAGATGGTTTAACCTTTGTATTCCCTTGGTTTTCTTTGGATTGGTTTATCCCATGAGATCCCACATTCATGCTTGTAATATGGCAAGGGGTGTTTGGCTGAAGAGAGATTTGGCTCAACCAATCTATGCTCGGGCGGAACGTGGTAGTCCCTAACCCAATCAGTATTTTCCCAGGGTTAATAAAAGCTAAGTTGTCTTGATTTTGTTAAGGAAATGTACTGGTTATTATGTGGCTTTAATGGTTGTTCTCTTATTGTTAATTACCTGGTTATATGATGGTTATAAGCATGTTTTATGACAAATCTTAGTCATGGTTATTTTCATATTTCCACTCATAACTAAATAAATAATGAATGCAAGACATAATTGATGATTAAGACAACTAATGAGAGAATGTAGTGACCCATCTTGTTAAAACTCAGATGAGTTGTCAGTCGCTCATGTTCATACTTGCATTCATGACCTGTAGGTTGATATCCACCAAGTGTTTTACAGAATGTCAATCCTAGTTGGGGATGGTCAGGTCAAGTCTTGGTTCCCGTTTTTGGTTTGCAAGCATTGACTTCATGTATTTTATGAGTTCTTACAGGTTCATATATTTTTGGGAAGAGGCCTAGCCCCTGCCTTGGAAAATATCCTTAATTCTCATAGTCGCTAGCACAAAACTGGGATAAAAAGGCCACTGTCGCACTGTTATAGGTCTATGGGAATAATTGGGAACCCCCAATTGCTTGGAGACCTTGGCAAGGGAGAAAATGGGGCTCTAGATTAGGAAAAAGGTTAGTTGTTAGGTCCTTATATTACTAGTGTAATACCTTATTGTTGTTAGTGTAGCCCCCTTATTGTTATTGGTGTACCCATGTAGTCCCCATATTGTTATTATTGTTCCCCATAAAATCCCACTATTGTTATTGTTGTGCCCTTACATTATTATTATTATGTCGGCTAGGATTAAATTGTGACCCCATCGACTCCTATATATAGAAAGGAGGTTTTGTCATTTGTATCATCCAAGAATTTTTCATTTATGTAATGTAAAGGGGGTTTCCCCCACTAAGTGGCTGATTTCTAAGGCATTGATCTCTATTTTCTTCTATTTTGGGAGCTAGTTTTATAACATTTGGTATGAGAGCTTTGGATTCTAGGGCTTCACTACTTCAAATAGGCCATCATGGAATTTTCGCGATAACTTTTTTATACGAATTTGCAGAAGCTAAAAAAAAACCTCATTTGAGAAAAAATCTGGTAGAACCTCGTGTAAAAATTTTATATCTTGGTTCACAATATTTTTGGTGATATGATCTGTAGAAGTTATGGTTTTTGCAGACTCCCGAATTTCATCTCAAAGAAGTGACCTTGGGAAAATCTTCATAACTCTCTCTCTGAGCATCGGATTGGAATTCTGTAAAATGCATCCAAAAATAAAAACGGACTCTAGATTCCTGTATATCAATTTCAGAGCCGAAGGAGGAAACAGTGACACATGGCATGCCGTACAATTTCGCTCTACGAAACAAGTCCATAATTATGTCATTATGGGAAATTTGGCATAACTTTGTCTTGAAGAATACAATTCAGGTCAGACCTATGGCATTGGAAAGAAGATTCATAGGGATAATAAAGGACTAAAGATAGAATCATAGGGATCCAAAATTATAGAGATACATAAGTTTCAATATCAAGCTCCTCAAAAGAAAGAAAGATGTGTGTATTTTTTTTTCAAATTGCATGTCTTGTTTGAAAAATTAGTTGGAAGTGATTCCAAGGCCATATTGAAGAACATATATTAGTATTGGGTTCTAAAACTCCCCCTAAAAATAATTCAACACCCATTAAGCCCTCAAAATACTCTACTATGACTCATGAAGAAGAAGAAGTGCAACATGATATATAAAAATTATAAGACCAAGTGCAGCAAATTTCGCTCTCACAAAGAGTATCAAAAAATGAAATGGAAGTTTTGAAGAAAGGCGTGGAAGCTAAGATGGATGGTTTGAAGAAAGGCATGGAAGCTAAGATGGACGGTTTGAAGAATGGCATGGAAGCTAAGATGGATGGCATGGAAGCTAATATGGATGGCATGGAAGCTAAGATGGATGACATGGAAGCTAAGATCGACGAAAAAATGAAAGGCAACATGGAAAACATGAAGAATGATCTAAAGTGAAAGTGGAATGTTTTAAGGAAGGTTTGACAAAGTTTATACAAGAAATGATTCCTAATGGTGAAAAGGTAGTAGAGGAAACTCATGATGAGAACAAAAAAAGATTTAATCGTGATTTCATAAACTCTAATGTTGGATTGAAGACCCACCATATTCCAAAGATCGATATGAGTAAGTTTGATGGCAAGGATCTGATAACATGGATACTACAGATGGAGCAATATTTTGATCTCCATAATGTGAAAAACACACAAAAGGTACGCATTTCAACTTTATATTTAGAACAAAATACATTTGTATGGTATCGATGAATTTTCTCTCGTAAAAAAATTGTCACTTGGTCAATTTTTACGGAGAAAATGATAGCACATTTTGAGAATACAAAGAGAAACACCTTCTTTATCCAGTTGATAAATATCAAACAAAAGGGTTCAATGGTGGAGCACATTGAGGACTTCCAAAAATTGAATATAAGGGTAACTGATATTCCAGAGGAACACAGGATTGATGTCTTCATAGGGACTTTAAAGGATAACATCCAGCATGAGGTTTGACTTTGGGAACCTGATTCATTGGAGAAGGCATTCAGGTTGGAAAGAAAAATTGAAAGTAAAGTTATGGTGACAAGGAAGACTAGCACTCACATCTATAAAGATGGAAGTGTTGCTACTCCTAGACTTACACAACCTACAAGGTTGACACCACAACAATTGGAAGAAAAAGGAGAAAAAGGGCTTTGCTACAGTTGTGATAGCAAATACACTAAAGGTCATAAGTGCATTGAGAATAAATTATTTACATAGATTTTTAAGAGGAGGAAGAAAATGAAAAAGAAACTTCAAAAGAAGAGGATATACACCAGGAACCAACCGTAGAGAAAGAAGAAATGAGTTCGACCATATCCTGTCATGCATTGGCAGGAATTACCACTCCTCAAACTCTCAAGAGAGAAGGACATATCAAGAAGAAAAATGTAATAGTGTTGATTGATTCAGGTACTACCCATAGTTTTATTCATTGTAAGGTAGCCAAGGAATTGAATTTCTTCCTATACATAGCACCAAAGTGTCAAGTGATAGTTGCAAATGGACAAACTATAAATTTCTCTGGAAAATGCCATAATATCAAGCTAACCATGGGGGAATATGTATTGAATTTTCCAATGGTTTCCATCCCAATTGGAGGTGCTGATGTTGTACTGGGAGTACAATGGTTACAATCTTTGGGGACATCAGATATTAATTTTCAAGAACTTTTCTTGAAATTGTTTTCGGAAGGAAAGGAAGTTGAATTATGGGGTATCTCAGGGAAGACAGGAAATATAATAAGCTCTAATGTCATGAAAATCTTGTGAATAAAGAACAATGAGGCGTAATTACACAATTATGCTCACTTGAAGTTCCAACATCAAAATCATCTATTTCTCTAGATCTCCAAAAAATCTTGGACATTCATTCCAAGGTGTTTGAAACTCCCAAAAGACTCCCACCTATTCATGAGCATTTTCATGCTATTGATTTGATTCCAGGAAGTGTTCCTCCAACCATCAGGCCTTACAAATATCCTTATGTACAAAATATTGAAATTAAACGTATTATTGCAGAAATGTTAGAGGTTGGTATAATTCAACCTAGTCAAATTTCTTCCACTGCTCTAGTAGTATTGGTGCACAAGAAGTATGGATCATGGCGCATGTGTCCGGATTATAGGGAGCTCAATAAGCTCACTATTAAAGATAATTTTCCTATTCCTGTGATTGATGAATTATTGGATGAATTACATGGAGAAATTTATTTTACCAATTTGGATCTCCATTTAGGATATCATCAAATTAGAATGAAGACTCAAGATATTCTGAAAACAACATTTCGAAATCATGAGGGTCATTATGAATTTTTGGTCATGCCTTTTGGCCTTACCAATGCACCTTATACATTTCAAGGGTTAATGAATTCCATTTTCAAACCCTTAGAAAATTTGTGTTAGTATTTTTTGATGATATACTAATCTACAACAGGTCTTGGAAGGATCATGTTCAACATGTTGACAGGGTGCTCAAAATATTGGAGGAGAAACAATTATATGCAAAATCCTCCAAATGTTTCTTTGGACTACAAGAGGTGGAATATATGGGTTATATTGTATCTCAAGAGGGTGTTAAGGTAGACCCAAACAAAATTAAATCTATTAAGGAATGGAAAGTACCCACAAACATAAATCAATTGCGAGGATTTTTCAAGTTAACGGGTATTATCACAAGTTTGTTATGAATTATGGGAGAATAGTAGCACCTCTAACAACATTATTGAAGAAAGATGCATTTTCATGGACTCCTAAAGTAACTAGGGCCTTCGCGCATCTTAAAGAGGCAATGTGCCTAGCACCGGCCTTAGCTACGCCAGACTTCAAAAAAACCTTTATTGTGGAATGTGATGCCTTAGGAAATGGAATTGGTGTTGTTTTAATGCAAGAAGGAAGACCCATTTATTTTGAAAGTCGTCCAATCAAAGGAAAGTATTTACAGAAAGCTATTTATGAGAAGGAAGTGTTGGCAATATTACATGCACTAAATAAATGGCGACCTTACCTAATGGGAAGGCACTTCAAGGTAAAAAATGATTATGATAGTCTTAAATACTTTTTGTAACAAATACCATCTTTAGAAGAGAAGAAAAAATGGGCCACAAAGATGTTGGGTTATGAATTTGAAATCATCTACAAAAAAGGGAAGCTAAATTTTATTGCAGATGCACTCTCAAGAAAGGATGAGGAGGTGGAAGCATTGCTTTGTCCATTTATATTAGCCAACCATATTGGATAAAAGAAGCAAGGAAGAAATGGAAGAATGACGAAGAAGTGTGGACACTCATTCAAAAGTTGCAGCAAGATCCCCATACATCTTATACATTTAGTTGGAAAATTATTCCTTATGGTACAAAGGTTGCTTATATCTTTGTAAGAATTTCCAACTAAAATAAAATATTCTTTTGGAATTGCACACCTCTCCCATAGGAGGACACTTAGGGTTTTTAAAAACTTACCACAGGGTGAAGAATTTCTTTTTATGGATGGCCTTAAATCTGATATTCAAAATTTTGTGAAGGAATGTTTTGTTTGCCAGCAAAATAAATTTGAGACAAATAAGACCCTAGGTCTGCTACAACCTTTATCCATTCCAATTCAATGTTGGGAGGAGGTTTTAATGGATTTTATCACAAGTTTACCTAAGTTCGAAGGAAAGAGTGTCATCATGGTGGTAGTTGATAGACTTATCAAGTATGCACACTTTTGTGCATTATGTCATCCATTTAAATAAAGTACAGTTGCTACTGCATTTATGGAAATAGTTCAAAAGCTACATGGAAACCCAAAGATTATTATAAGCGACAGAGATCCCATTTTCATTGGAAATATTTGGACAAAACTATTTTCTTGTTTGGGTACTCAACTAGCTCATAGCTCATCTTGTCATCCTCAATCTGATGGGAAAAATGAGACAGTGAACAAATTTTTGGAAGGATATCTTCATTGTTTTGTATCTAATAAACAAACACAATGGGTCAAGTGGTTACCTCTGGCTGAATGGTGGTATAACACTTCCTTCCATACTGCAACAAAAATGACCCCATTAATGGCACTTTATGGATATCATCCACCATCCATCACATCATCTTTAGGAGAAAATTCTAAGTTTCAAGCAGCGGAAGATCACATCGAGCATCAATAACAAGTTCTTCAACTCTTAAAGGATAAACTAAATTTGGCACTAAAATGAATGAAGCAACATGTAGATCAACATCACAACAAATTAAGTTTTAATGTAGGAGACTGGGTATTTTTATGACTACAACCATACAAACAAATTTTCCTCAAGCAAGCTAAGAAGGATGATAAATTATCGCCAAAGAAATATGGTCCTTACAAGGTGTTGTAAAAGATTGGTACTATGGCATACAAATTGGAGCTTCCCGCTTCTTCTCGAATGCACCCAGTTTTCCATGTTTCATGCTTAAAGAAGGCTATAGGTGACAAAATTCCAGTTCAAACAATATTGCCAGAACTTGATGAGGAAGGAAAAATAATATTGGAACCTGAAGAAGTCATGGAAACAAGAACTCGACAGGTAAGAAATCGATCAATTTCAGAGTATCTCATCAAGTGAAAGAACTTACCCACTAAAGATTCCACATGGGAGGATGAGAATTTTATACAGAAGCATCCAAATCTACTCAAGCATTGAGGACAAAAATATTTTAAAGGAGAGGGGCATGTTAGGTCCCTATAGTCCCTTATTGTTGTTAGTGTAGCCCCCTTATTATTATTGTTGTACCCCTTTAGTCCCCATATTGTTATTATTGTGCCCCATAAAAACCCACTATTGTTATTGTTGTGCCCTTACATTATTATTGATAGGTCGGCTAGGATTATATTGTGACCCCATGTACTCCTATATATATAAAGGAGGTTTTTTCAATTGTGTCATCTAATAATTGTTCATTTATGTAATTTAAAGGAGGTTCCCCCCTCGAAGTGGCTGATTTCTAAGGCGTTGATCTCTCTTTCCGTATATTTTTGGAGTTGGTTTCATAACATGAGTTGTCACAAGGCTTGCATACCTAGAGGGGTTAGGTTAATCTTGGAGGTCTCATGGAAACTAAGGGAAGTAAGTAAGGTCTTGTTATGTAGACTCCATTTCCTTAAAGCCATATAGGAGGTTGAGTCATATCATAGTGACCCTTAGTTCATGTTCACCCTGGGCAAGTCAGTGAAAGTGGGTAAATGTGGGATGAGGCAGTTACACTCCATCAATGTCGACCTCTACCCATACCAATGTGACAATCAAGAAAATTATTTTATTAGTTTTTCAATCTTAGTTGGATAGGTGATCAACTCAACTTTGGCCTCCCTATCATTTCCTAAGTTTCCTTAGGAAGAATATTAATGTTTGACCCTAGATAAAAAAAAAAATATTGTCCATATCATAGTCTTTAATATACGCATTAAACCTGGATTCTATATTTGTTATATTCTTGTGCATAACCCACTTAACAATGTGGTAGAAGGTCCGTGTGGTAGGAAATTCTCACTACTGCACACACCATTCAATCATCTTATGTAGCTTTATTAGGGCTACTTCATCCTTCATTTGTTTTAAATAAATTTATAATCGAGCCTGCCTCTTTAGTAGTTTATCAAAGTGTAGATTATTCATAGAATAGTGACATGCCATAAACAAGAAATCCTTACAGCGTGTTTGAACTTGGCGGACCCCACTTTGATGCAAAAATTTCTCTTATGGCCTCCTTATATGTGTCCTTATCTTTTACTAGATCAAGTCTTGGAGTCAGTTTTGAAACTTTCCATACCCAGTGGTGTGGTAGGCTTCCTTTTCTGACTACATCTGCTCCAGTATTTGTCCCTCCACCTGTAAATGCTCAAACCCGTGGATGGTCTCTAAGCACTTTGGAAACTATAATCTATACATTTTTGCCTCTCTTCTCCTGCCACTTCATAATAAGTTGAAGACAGTATTCCGTAGCATGATCCAATTTTTTACAATATTTTCACTTTGTGCAAGGTTTGGGGCAATCTCAAACAATATATCTTGGGTTCCAACAATTATTACAGATTATTGGGCCCCTCCCTCTTTCAAATCCTCCTCTTCCATGGCCTTGAAATCCTTGTCCTCCTCCTTGCATCCCTTTTCCTCTAGCTAAATTATAATAGCTGGTGTGTTATAAATTGGAATTGTGGATTTATTTCCTTCACCTTCATATACCCTATATGCATCAAATGCATGTTCCCTCATCAAATCCAATGCAATACATGTATGAATGTTGTGTCATACCAAATTGTGAAAATTGCAGAACACGGTTCTATATGAAGTTTGGTACTTCCACATCATAGGAAGTAATGTTGGTATATGTCCCCATACTCTACATACTTCACACCACATCCATTCACCTTGCACTTGGGGATTCACAAGTCCGGTAGCCATGCATTTTTTTACGATTGGGAATTTTTTCCTATGATGTCCTTCCTTTTTGCATATAGTAAACCAAAATAATTTGCGATTCTCCTTACCATTTGCAGAACGTTATCAGTGTCATCAAGAGAATTTTGAGGTCTAAAATGGGCCTCCTAAGGAAATTATAAAATAATAGTGGAAAAAATCAAATAAGATTTGATGACATCATTAAATTTTAGAGGGAAAAAAGAAAAAAACTACTTTTTTAACTCGAATTTTCAACTTATCTCCCAATTTTTTTACTCAAATTTCAAGTGGGAGAACTCGTTGGATAAAAAATTTAATTCCTCATCCAAGGAGTACCCATGTCACATACTTTCGATGGAACCTGATACAAGAAAAATGAGAAATACATAAAAAATGTGATTGCAATCACATTTTTTCATGTATTTCTCATTTTTCACGTAGTAGGGTCCATCGAAAGTATGCAACATGGGTACTCCTTAGATTAGGAATTAAATTTTGCATCCAACAAGTACTCCTGCTCGAAATCTTAGTAAAAACTTTGGGAGATAAGTTGAAAATATGAGTTGAAAAAATAGTTTTATTATTTTATTATTTTCAATTTTTTTACCCTTTTACTTAAAAAATGGTGAATCATCCCCCATGGTTGACATCATCATCTTGAATCCTATTGGTTCTGATAAAATTTATTTTTCTTGTACATTTTTCTTAGGAGGCCCATTTTAGACCTCAAAATTCCCCTAATGGTTGTTAAGGTTCCTATCCATGAATGAACTTGTGCCATCCTTGTGTCGTTTTCGCATCCTACAGGAGATGCTTCCAACTTCATGGTAGTTTCTAAGGCTTCATACTATGAAGTGAATTTTACTGCGTCAATGGGATACGTATATGAGGTAAAAATTCAGCATTAAACGACTCTTTATGCTACACATCCAAAATTTGAAATGTTAGACAATCGAGTAAAATATTAAATCTCTGGTCCACATCCCATACTGATTCATTCATGTGTTGTTTAATCTCCTTAATCTATGTGATATATAGGTATTCATATTTTGGTATATGGAATAATTTTAGTAAAGCCCGCCTAATTTCTCCCAATGATCTACCTTGTCCTCCTGATGCAATACCCATGTATTTCATATACCATGTAAGAGCATGATCCCTTAAGGTGGTATCCATTTATGTAACCTTAGTATGTTCATCATGGACCTGTTTGAAAGTACATACTACCTCAAAATAAAAATAAAGATGTTGCTTAGGATCCTCGGTCCCAACGCCATGAAAGAAACGCATTCTCATAATAGGGTCAATGCATGCCATTGTGCTATACACAATATTATTTTGTGATACTGCTAACTAATTTATTCGTATTTTTACTCCTTTTTTTTATTGCTTCCACTACTCTAACTATCTTTACCACTACCTCTACTTCCCTCACTAACTAAAATTATATGGAAATTATTAGGTGATCACACCTCTTGACTTGGAGATGCGAATGGGGTCATGGGTTCGAAACAAAGTATGGCCTAAGCAAGTTCACTGGGATACAATAGTTATTCTTGTTCTAAGATGAGCTCATGGTTTCCTTCCTTATTATTTCTATGGTTTTCCTTCTTTCCCTTCTATATGTTGCAGGCTCAGATGCAGATATCTCTCTTACCTCAATTCTTTGCTGAAATATCACTCCATTGTGCAATACTCATCTAAGTTCTTCCATCGTCCTCTCCTCCTATGTTGATTTGCATGGACAAACCCTTCTTGTATCTTCTACGCTTTTATCTGTATGATGTCTTCTACATTCTTATCTCATCTGTTCTTTACTCACTTTAATGTATACCTCGCCTTTATTCCCTTAGATCATTCACTGGAAATCCCCCAGTCTCACCATCGCATGCAAATAATTTTAGCCGCTCATTGTATTAGAATCCAACAACACGACTCATTTTTCGCACAACAACATTTTTGTCCTAGTAAACAATGATCTCAAATATTTTCCATGTTCCCCTTGAAAAAATAATTTTCTGCTACACTGTATGATTGATTACCTTATATAGTGAACTAGAAAACATAACCCTCCAATATGTTATTCAGCCAGAAGTCTACTACACAGGAGACTTTTTTTTTCCAAAAATTTACCATTTGGGTTAGATCAAAATTCCAATTATGATGTACCACAGGCCACTAGTTTCTGAATTCATTTGATAGTCTTTGCAACCACTCGACTAGAATAATCAAGAATGCAACGAAAAAAATTCATAAAATTCTATAAAAAAACATACCTTTACAACCATTCCTCAAGGCTTATTTGATGGTTTTAGGTTTGTTCCACTACAAATTAGTGTTCCTTCACTTGTACCCATTATTATATTTATTCATTAGTATGCCTCCACATCCCCTTCAATTGTAGAGCATGGCTCGAAAACATAAAATTTATTAGCACGTAGGGGGAAGAACTAGGTTCAAAATGGATTAGCCAACAAAACCCAGTAGACATTAGTCCTTTTGGAAACTCCTACGAATAAGTGAAGTCTCACTCGAGGCATCTTATAAAAGACTGCAGGAAATGACTCTGCAATGATAAAGTAAACATGGGTCCTACACTATCAGTTTTATTTTCAACATCTCAGTCTATTATTCACAAAAATAATTTTAGGCATGTCTTCATTCTACGCAGTAAATTTATCTTTACCAACAATTTGACATGCTTATAACAAATAAATCAGACCATTAATCACATAGTGCACAAACACAAAAAATAAGCCCAAATGGGTACTTTTGTTATTACTGAAAATTATTCATTATATTCGACTATTGTGAATCACTAGCCTAATAGACAACATTACAACACAAGATCATATCTTAGAAAAATACACACGTAAGTGTTCAATCTAGTATTTACTCCCTTAACTACTACATAGGCTATTTATAGTTTTACATTTAATTACAAGGCAACCCAAAAACCCCATTTTACTATGGGTTGTAAATATTACCATGGGAAAAACCTACAAGCTAAGCCTAATGACTTTCCTTGTTTTTTTCCTTCCTGTGCGCTAAACCTTGGATGATATTTCTATGTGGTACCCTTCAACATGGTGCTCTGAAATTTGTGCTCAAAAATGTTTCTCTAACGAGGGGTTTGGCCCCCTAAAAAATGACAAATATCAAGGTGAGAAACTCATTATCGCATCCACTAGGGGAAAATATTATATTTTCCCACTCCCACTTGTCTCTAACCAATATGTCAACCCTATGATGACCATTCCATTGTGATTATGGAAAGGAGAGCTTGATAATGCTCAGAAACTCTCAACTGATCATGCATGTGAAAGCCTCGTAGTAAACTAATCACTATTGTAGGTAGTCCATCTCCATCCTCATCTTGCATGATTGTATAATAAAATGCATGGGAAAAATAACACAAATTAATGCCCCATGATACCATGAAAGAAATGCACATGCTCATTCTTGTTAAATATCACATCTTTGCATTGTTTCTTTCTTAGGAAGTAAAGTAATTTAGTTTTTTGAAGTGACCAAGAAGACTCAATTTCTATATCCCATAAAAGTTTATCCTATAAGATAATTTATCACTGTGAGAAGGAGGTTAGAATGCATGGCTAGCAAAGAACCTCTACCTAGGCTTTATTAGAGGTGGTTAAAGGGTAGAACTAGAAGGTGTATTCTAACTATTCTATATTTTGGTTTTCTTCACCAAAATTTGGTGATATAATTTTTGGAGAGATCATGGTTTTTTGTTGTTTAAAATGCATTTTTGGATGCATAAATGGATGCAACACCCTAAAAAATCACCGGGAAACTCAGTTTGCGTAGACTACATAGTTAAAACTTGTGATTCCAACAAATCCCAGCTAGATTTCGAGAAAATTTGACCAAAAAATATTCCCAAAAAGGGGATAAAAAATAGAAGCATTAGACTATGATGACGTATAATATATGTTTCAAAGTATCAATACACCCATGTTATGGGAAACTTAAGTTTGAAACTACATGGTATTTTATTATTATTTTTTTCAATTGAAAGTGATTACATTAAAAAAAACAAATAAAAAATGATTTCTGAGGTTCTTAGATCAATTTTCATAGGTAGTGTAGTATAAATATCCATATATTTTGGTTTCTTTTGACTCTCTATAGGTTATTTAGTCAACCTGCAAGAATCCATCACACATATAAGATCCATTTATATCCCAATTGAATAATTTATTTTGTTAAGGAAATCATAAGGCCCCACTTTTAGTCCCTCCACCAAGATTTCAAGCCTTGCAAACACACCTTAAGCATAAAATTTTCTAGAATCAATGCTTGGAGTCTTTCCATGACAAACTTGTTAACACTCCGTAGTTAAAATTTCTACCAAACCTCCAACCAAGGAAACCAAGAGAAACAATGACCATTAAACAAGTCATTTTCCATCCAAAGGCCCCTTCGAAAAATATTTTAGGCCAAAAACCAAAGTAACTTAACCAATGTTTTTCCTTCAAATAATAATAGAGGAGATTTCCATAAGCTACTGTCACTAAATGAAAGGCCTATTTTTAGGGAAGTATTTTTTTAGAAAGAAAAAATGCTGAAAATTTCCATTAATATGAAAAAATTCAATACAGGAAATATATATAACTAATATAGATTGAATTCTGCCTCATAGAGATTCACCAACAAAATGTATCCACAACATCATACACATATTAATCTCTACTAATAAGCATCACAATCATCCCAATCATCTGGGAAAGGTTCATAAAATTCTAATATTAAAGTCATCCCATATTATCAAGACATAAAATATTCAATCTCTATGAGGAGAAAGTATAAGAAAACCAACTACATACAAATAAAAAAAATAGAGTCCACAAAAAAAAAACATTTATCCAATCAGTAGATTAACCTATTACTGAATATTTCCATTGCGGAGGACATTGTAATGAAAGGAATCCAACACCACACCAATGCCCCTTTTGGAGAGATAGTCCACAATTGAATTAAGATCTCTAAATATATGTCTGAAGGAGACACTTGTAAAGGATTTCCTCAATTTCACTATACATTCCATCCAATTCGCTAGATTGGGAACAAAAATATGTCCCTTACCATTCAACCAATCTGTGATGACCTTTGCATCTCCAAGAATGTTAATGTGCTCCATATTCATTCTTCTAGAAAAAAACATAAGTCCCCACAATGCAGTTACTTTTTCATGAGTTTTGGTTCCTAATCCACCGTACTAGTAACAATGAACATGGTATTCTAAGTTTAACAATAAGACTGATCCACATCCACACTAACCCTATTGCATTGCCCCATCAAAATGGCCATTAGGATACACCAAATTTAGATTGCAGTAAATATTTCTACAAGGCTTGTTTTTTGACATCTTCTAGACGTATTTACCATAATGATCACATATCTTATTTACTGACTTTCTAATATCCAATGGAAATTCATAAAAAATAAATCAATTTCGTGCATGCCATATTCCCCATATAATAAACTTGGGGAGGGATCTGAAAGCCTTGTGCTGAGGCATCCACCAAATGAAACATGATTCTATAGAACAAAAAAACCTACCATATTGTAACCTGAAAACTTGTAATACCCTGCACTAGATTGTTGTAGCAAATTGACATTGCAAAAATGGGTGTAGAAAACTTTCATCCACCTCCCTGCATAACATACAACAATTAGGGCCACACATCCCACACTAGTTGATATTATCCCATGTTAAGGTGTGATTCTTCCATGTCAACCATAAAAAATAAAAAATAAAATAAAATAAAATAAAAAATAAAATAAAAATTTTGTAGGGATGTTCCAATTCCATAGATTAATATACCAACATTTTGTCAACTAAGGATGTATATAATGACAAATAGATGAGTATACCTCCAATATAATTATATTTCCATTCTTCAAATTTCAATTCCAACAAAACACATCCACATTTTCCCTAATATAAATTTCCACCATCCTAAGATCAAGGATGTACCTATTCCACTTATCATCCATGGAAGATCTTATCCCAATTGCCTCTTTTTTTTTCCATGTAAGGCTTGAATTCCTTACGTCTGCATCCTCCATGACCCAAGATAAGAGGAATAAACCATGTGCATGCAAGGCATTTAAAACATTCTCAGATAAACAATGATTATTATTACCTATAATGGGATTAATACCAACAAGGATTTAATTTCCATTTGAGAAGGACCATCTCAGATACTTAAACAACCAACAACTAATTTTTTCGAAGCCATTCTAGATGTATGATCCATTTGGAGGAGAATCAAAACCAAATCAAAACCTCTTAGAAATAGACATCCTTTCCAAATATTTCCTCTTAATGATATCTTTCCATATGCCATTAACCATTAAATCCCACCAAAGACTCTTGATAAACAATTCCCAACCAAATATTTTGATGTCTTTAATACCCTAACCCCCATATTGTTTGTCACAAGGTATAACATCCAAACAAACTAGATGATTTTTTTTTCCACTAGCTTCCTCTGATAAAAACTTATCCATAATGGATTTAATGTTGTTGAAAATTTTGCTAGGTAACAAAACCATATGCATCCAATAAACATATATATGTTGCAGGAAAGATTGAATGATAATATACTTGTCACCCAAAGAAATCCATCTATGGATCTAGTGTTAAAGTTTATTTTCAAATTTATCCATGATCCACAACCAATATCTGACCTAGTAATTATTTGTTTTAGCCTAATGTTGAAATATGTGAATCCATCATCCAACATATAGTTATTTGTACTAAATAAAATGTAAATATCTTCAAAATTTTCATCATTTTAAAGGCCTTAATCAACATAGATTTGTGGATGTTGGCATATAAACTCACGGCCTTCGCAAAAATGGTGATGATATGATATAGAATTCTCCATTTTGGCTTGGAAAACTGACCAAAAATCAGTTATCATCCACAAACATGAGATGGGATACAAAGGAGCTCTTGATCGCCCGTAATCCATGAAATATATCATTTGCACATGCCTCCTGAATCTTTTTTTGTTAAATAGTCAATCATCAAGATAAACAATAATGGTGGCAAAGAACATCCCTTTCAAATCCATATTTGTGGATGGAAGAAGGTTGATGGATAACCCTTAATTAAAATGACATAGTTAATAAATGAGACACAAGCCATGATCCAATCAACCATCTGTTGTCTTATACCAATTTAAAAAATACCAAATGGGGATATGTCCAATTAACACAGTCGTATGCTTTATGAATGTCCAATTTGATAATTAGAGCTTATTTCTTGTGAGCCTTAATAAAATGTATACACTCTTGGGAAATGGCAATAACAACATGCATTTTTCTGTTCATGAGAAACACAAACTAGCCATCAGTAATGAAGATAGATAGATTTTTTTTTATCCTGTAAGCAATAATCTTCGATATCATTTTATAAGTGATGTTACATAATGAAATGGGATGGAAATATATAAAGGTATTAGGAAAAGAGGACTTTGGAATAATCATGATAAAGGTGGAATTAATCTCCCCATCCAATTTACATTTAATTCTTAATTCATCCACCATTCGTAGTAGGAACATACCCATTATATCCCGGAAATGTAGAGAAATTTCAACCGTCTAGCCATTTGGTCCAGGACATCTATCTCTAGAAAACAATTTCAGCACTGTAGAAATTTCCTCCATAATGATAGGATTATAAAAAATAAATCCCCACACCATATTCCCCATATAAACAATGATTATTTATACTTATAATGGGGTTGATAACAACAAGGATTTTATTCCCATTTGATAAGGACCATCTCATATTCTTAAATAGCCAACAACTAATTTTTTGGAAGCCATTCTAGATATATTCAGAGGAGAATCAAAATAAAATCTAAACCTCTTAGAATTGTTTGTCAATTTAATTGTCTTCAATTGATTACATAAATTATCGACTAGTGCTAGTAAACAAACGAAGTGTAAATGCACTATATGTGCTAGGAATCCTAATTATCTAAGTTGAATTAAATTTTCAATGCACATGATTGGATTATTTATTGAAATTAACTCTAAAAAAGATGATTACATTGATATCTAATTATGAATTCCACACAACCAATAAATATCTCAAACTCATAAATTAATCTCACACTTGCAAATGAAATTTAACTCATAAAGACTAACCCACACACTCTGTAAAATATCTAGAATGTGTTTTGAAAGAAACTTGATTTCTAAAAGAATAAACACACTCTTGTATGAAAAATCAAAATGAATTTAAACTATGTTCACACTTTCTTAAATTGATAATCCACACTTTCTTTGAAATAAAACTCACAACACTCATGCTCTGAAATGAAACATACACACTAATTATCTGATTCTCAAAATTACATTCCCATTCTTAATTCAAACTCTCAATGCCAACTCCATTCATGTGCTCTTGAATTATTAGAATAAAATGATTAAAAATAACCAAACTATTGCTATCTATGAATTCAATCATATGCTTCATATAAACACTACACATCTAATATGTTTCTCAATTCAGAATCAACATAAAGATACGTTAGGGGGATGCATCCATCTAATTGATCATAAAATTCAGAAATCGAAATAACATAAATGAAATTTAGAAATCTAAATGACATAAATGAAAAAAAAAACATTACTACTTGATGTGTACCTCCATAAGCAGAGGTTATCAAAACTAAGTTAAAATATCAACCATGCATCGAGATGATGAAAACTTCGCTTTATATTAAAACAAAGTTTAAAAGTTCACTGCTGCATAAAATACTAATAACGATGATGATCCATAACATATATGCTACGTGGTTTTTATAAAGCCTCTATCATAAATGTTCAGAGTTTATTTAGCTAAAAAAATACTAATTAATCTTAGAAAATATCCTTATTAGAAATCGCTCACGATTTTCTATTTTACAAAGTAAATTGTGATGCATTCATTTCGCTTCTTACTCGCTTGTTGTAGCTAACCCGTTGACTTTCACATTTGACCATTCAATTGGAACCTCATTCCATAAATTAAATTCATGAATATAGGTGGAAAAAATTGAGTAGAATAATCATTATCTCCCCATATATCGTTTTCTCCAGGGGGCACTTTGGATCATGTTCAACAATGGACTCAGCTGCAGAATCATATTTTGGATGCAGAAACTTCAAAATCTGGTATCTAATGCAAATATTAGGAAAATAATAAATACCATTAGTAACATATGAAATATGAGACAATTATACACTTGTAAAGCTTTGAATCCACTGATTTGATTCACATTGATGGTTATTATGGTCAAAATAGGTGAAAATGGATTGTAAAAAAGAAACAATTATGAGGCTCAACATTCCCCCACACGAAGGTCATTTCATGTCCTCATGCAAAAATTTAAAACTGATAACCTTTCTCTTTCACTGCATTTCCTCATAAAATTGAGCTATAACATCTAAGTTTGTCTTCTTTACCCTTCTCTTAGCAACTGCCATTCTAGGCTTCTTCATCAGAATTTTTATTTCAAACTTATGACATTCTTTCTGAGAGGCTTGTTATTTTCCTTCAACTTTTTATTTTTCTTATGCCATACACCTAGGTGCAAGAGAATGTTATCATTATGGGTAATTTGTATTTCATTTTGTGCTTTTAACGTCTCATGTTCTTGTTTCAAGTGTTTGTTCAATATCTCCAATTCATAGATTTCTTGCTTTAGAGTATTGATGATTGGAGGTTATTGTGGAACGAAAGATTGTATTCCTTCTGGTTGATTTGAACCAAATGTTCTCTTTTCCAAAGGCTCAATATAGTCATATATCTATTGTTGCACTGGGTCAATTTTGGTGACCTTCTCTTTGGCAATGAAATGGTAGGTGAGGGAAAATTTGATTCCTCTTCCATTTCTAAATCAAAATCCTCTATGAATGGTTCCTTTATTGCTTTGTGAAGCCCTGCAATTCTCCTTATAGTGGATGAAGGAAGTACTTTTTTTTAATGTTTCTTTGTTCTGTTTTAGTTTCTTTTATTTCTTTTGGGGATGCATTTTCTTCTTTTTGGTTGGCTTTATTTCTTCTAACATTTTTCTTCCTTATGTTTTCCAAAATATTCACCAAAGAAGTTTAATCTTCTAAATTTTTTTCTTATTATGGAGGGTTTGCAACAGAGCTATCAAGAATTTTCCTTCTACTTCTCCTTATTTTTCTACTACTGGCTATGTCTTGTTTTTCTTCCTTAAAGTGGTCTTTGACTAGAAATGTTTCCCAAATGTCTCCTAAGCTCTCTAAATGAGCTTCAATGAGAATTGTAATAATACTATGGTGGTATATAGATTTTTCAATATACAGTATCTTCATCTAAGTATTACCACACATTTTCCTTAAGCTATTCAGTAGGAAATAAGGTAAATTATTTTCATGCCCTACAAGAAAGTGCATCATGAGACGAATATGGTATAAAAAAAAAATACCAAACCTACCCTAAAATGTAATAAATTTATGGATAACTAGAAGCAAATTCCTCCATTTAGTTTTAAAGGTTGTGCTAGGAATACCTTTCTTTAAAATAGTGATGTCCATACCTGGATTCTTTAAGAATGTCCTCCAGTTTTCCCCTTCAATTCCTCTATTTTTAAACCATCTTTCTCCAACCCTTGGGAACCTAGTAAGGTTAGTTATGAAAGAATCTATCACCACTATTTTGATATCTCCAATTTCAGACTCTATTCCATGAAAATCTTGAGCAAATGATTCAGTCACCTCTCTATCAAAACCATAAAATTTTTCTATAAATCCCCACCATTGCACCTACTCCAAAATTTTCTTAATTTGGGGATATCCTTCCATGTCTTCCCATTAGTTTCAGTCTGAACAATTACCCCCATGGTAGTAAATCCTCGTCTCATAATTGTTTCTATGATAGGGTTATGGAAATGGGGTATAGTCGAGAGTGAGATGATGGATATAAGTGAGGTCAAAATTGGAATGATAAATATGAGTAGGGTTGAGATATGAACAAGGGTGATAATGAAATGAATTTTCAAAAGAACGGAGTATAAATGAATGAGAGGTGAAGTTAACAATAAAACGGGGGTTTCGAAATGGAGCAGTAAGGTATTGATGGATGACATATGGGCTTCTATGGATAGTTTTAGATGATATGAAAAAATACTTATGATTTAACCTGTACTAATAATTAACATCTCTATTATTTCATAATTATAATTTTTACCTTTATTATAAATCTAATTCTTACATACCTCTAAATTGATAATTCTAATGCTTGGTTGTTTCTTGGGGTTTGTCCTCAAGTACCTTCATTTTCAAGTTTGATCATTCTTCTTTTTTAGCCTTCAATTGTTCCAATTAATAGTTTCTTGTCAGTATCAGCTACAGAAAGTTTTCAAAGCTGCAGATTCTTATCAATTTTGTAGCTATTTATTTTGAATGAAAAAGAGGGATACAAAGAAAAATGGGAATCAGATTGGGTTTGAAAAAGAAAATTTAGGATGCCAAAATAAATTTGGTTTTCACCATATAAACATGCTAACATTTGTTGGTTTTCATGTGTATACAATTTATTATTATTTTATTATTATTATTATTATTATTATTATTATTATTTATTCAAAAAGAAATAATTTTAGAAATCAAGTTGGAGGAGAAGGAAAATCATTCTCAACCAACTTCAAATAGATATTGTCTTGCAAATTTTTAACAAATTCTTCCTTTGTCAATGGCTTATGATAAATTCTCAATCGATGGCCATTTACAAGAAAGGTGAATTGTTCTTCATCAATGGTCATGATTCTGCCTGCACCATTGTCAAATATTGTTTCAATCTCATAAGGCCCAAGCCAGTGAATTTGAAATTTTCCTTGAAAATATTTGAACCTTGAATAAAAAAGTAATGCCCAAACTCCTAGCTGAAATTTCCTTTCTTTTATGTATTTTCATGCCACCTAGATCTTTGTTGTTGAACTAATTTTTCTCTTCGGATAACATCCTCTCTTATTTCATCTAGTTCATTTATTTCATCCATTCTTTGTCTTTGTTCCTCCGAAATATCAAGACCCAATTTTACTGTTGTCTTGAAAGTTTTTACTTGAAACTCAATAGGAAACAAGACTTGCTTCCCATAAACAAGTTCAAAAGGAGTATGTCCTGTAGTATTTCTCCATGTCGTATGGTATGCCCATAAAGCTTGTGGAAGATTTCCTGCCCAATCTCTTATGTGCAAATGCACAGTCTTGGTAAGAATAAATTCAATTACTTTATTAGTGGACTCCACTTGTAAATTTTCTTGTGGATGATATGGAGTAGAATTCGGATGTTTGATTTTGTATTCCTCCATTATCTTCTTTACCAACTTTGGATGTAAATTGAGTACCTTTATTTGTCACAATTTCCCCTGGGACACCAAAACGAGTAAAAATATCCTAAAAAGGAAATGAAACTACAACATTTTCAGTGGCAAAAGGAAGGCTTTATCTTCTACCCATTTTTTGACATAATAAGTGCAAACAAGAATGTACCTTTTCTGTCTTGATGGTGGATTAATAGGACCAACAAAATCTAAAGCCCATTTCTCGAAGGGTTTAATTAGTACCTAAGGTTATAGAGGAATTTCATCAGAGGGAACAAGTTTCCCCATTAAGTTGCAATTTCTCACTTCTCTTAACGTATTCTTTGACATCCTTAGAAAGGGAATGCCAATAATATCCTAAGAGAATGACTTTGTAATAAATTCTTTTATCAACGAAGTGCCCTCCACATGGATCATCATGGAAACCCTTTAGTATTTCTGGTCCTTGATATTTTGTAACACATATTTGAATGATTAGATATGGACATGTGTTATACAATTCTTCATTTATCCATGAATAAGATGCACTAATTTGAATTACCTTTATTTTTTCTCGAGGAGACAAATATGATGGTAACTTTCATGTAGCCAAATAATTAGCAATATCTGCAAACCATGGAGATTAAATAGTTGCTGCAAAATTTTATTCATCGGGAAAATTATCTTCTACAAGTATATCATTTTTCTCATTTTGAATCTTAGATAGAAAATCAATAACTGTATTTTTTTTTCCTGGTCGATCCAAAATAGTGATGTTAAATTCTTGTAACAACAATAACCATATTGTGATTATGCCACTAGTGACTAGTTTATTCATTAAGTACCTAGTTTCAGGATGGTCTGTATGTACAAAGGTTTCATAACTTGTGATGTAGTGTCTGAATTTATTGATAGCATGGACAACAACTAAAAAATGCTTCTCAATGATAATATAATTTTAACTCTACAAGAGTCAAATTTTTACTGGTACAATAAATGGCATAAGGAGTTGAATCCTTTTCTCCTAATACAACTACCAAAGTTAATTTTTACTGGTACAATAAATGGCATAAGGAGTAAAATCCTTTTCTCCTAATACAACTACCAAATTTGTATCTAAAGTATTATTTGAAATGTGAAAATGTAATTTCCATTTAGTCCTCTGAGAATGGGTGCTTCAGAAATTTTCTCCTTTAGTGTTTCAAAAAAAATTGGAAATCGGAATTCTAGATGAATTCACAATCTTTTGTGAGAAATTTGAAAAGTGGCGATGCAATTTTTGTGAAGTTTCCTATGAATCTTCTATAGTAACCAGTAAAACCAAGAAAAATTCTCACATATCATTGACAAGTTGGAATTGATAATCTAGAAATAAATTCTACTTTAGATGTGTCCACCCTAATTCCATTTTCTGAAATATGGTGTCCTAAAACAATCCCCTCAGTAAACATCATAAAACACTTTTCATGACTTAAGGAGAGATTTTCTTCCTTACATCTAAAGAGAACTTTCTCCAAATGCTTAACAGATTCTTCAAAAGAATTTCCATGAATTGTAAAATCATCCATATAAATTCCACACAATCATGAATTAGATCAGAAAAAATATCTAGCACTACCCTTTGAAATATTGGAGGTGCATTACATAATCTAAAAGTAAGTACTCGGTAAGCATAAGTTCCCCATGGGTAGGTAAAAGTGGTTTTATATTGATCTTCTAGAGATACTTGGATTAGGTTGTATTCGCTAAAACCATCCAAGAATGAGAAAAATTTCTTCCCTGCCAATGTATCTAGAACTTGATCTATAAAAGGAAGTGGAAAGTGATATTTTAAAGTCACTTTATTCAATTCCCTAAATTCAACACATACTCTCAATTTTCCATTCTTTTTCAGAACAATTACTAATGGTAAAACCCACAAATTTTCTGATATTAGATAGATGAAATTCACATTTATGAATTTTTGTAGTTCCTCCTTAACAATTTCCCTCAAATTTGGATTCGTTCTTCTCTGAGGTTGTCGAATTGGTTTGGAATAATCTTCAATATAAATATGATGTATACAAGTACTTGAATCAATTCCCTTCATGTCTGTGTATTCTCGTGCATAAGTAGAAGAATGTTCTTGTAATAATTTCATTTATTCTTTCTTTTGAAATTCTTCCAAATTATTATTGATGTTCAAAGCTTTCCCTCGGAATATTTCTATTGTAGAATTGCCAAATTTTTCCACGGAATGAAAAGATAATTGATGACATGAAAAATATTCCATATTACATTGTTCTTGAAAACTTTGACTAGATTCACAATAAGAGGAAGACTCATTATTTTCCATTAAATTCAAGATTTGATCTTCTTCGTCAAATTGTGAAGTAGCAAAGATTGGTTTTATATCAATATCATCATCTATCCACTCTTCATTTTCAACTTCTATTTTTGTTTTTGTTGGTGGATACAGTGTAACTTTATTTGTTGAACTCTCATTAGAGATAAACATGTCACTAGATCTACAACTTATAAAAGGATCAGTTATGGCTAACGATGGTCCTCCTAGGATCAATTGGTGTCCTCCTAAATTATTCTGGGGTGTTAAAATCATAAAGTCAACATGATATTCCCAAGAATCTAAGGATACATATAAATATTATAACACACAATCAGTTTTGATTAGAGACTTATCTGCCAATTGTAACAATATAGGTGTATATTGAAGATTAGGGAGTTTCAATTGATCCATAGTTTGTTTACTCATGATGTTTATGTCTGCTCCTAAATCAATCAATGTATTTGGGATTTTGACATAATTGATGTGTGTTTTCACAATGGGACTTCTTAGATCAAGATATTTCCGAATTTTCATTTTTCCCATCATGATATTTGCAATTTTTCCAACTAGTTGAATTCTTTTGACTCCTTTTATTTTCCTTCCTGGTCTCTTAATACATAAATCCCTAATTGTCTTTTCAAAAAAATTGGATTTCTTTAATGGCCTGTAACAAAGGAATTTTTATGAAAATATTCTTCAATTCATACAACATATCATAGTCAGGAAATAAAATATTTGTTTCTACCCCCTTATCAACTTTTAATCTCTTAGGAAAAGGTGGTATTGAAACAAATACTGAAGGTTGTTCCATAATAGGAGTTGAGTTTATTGGAGTATCATTAAAATGTGTAGGAGTGGCTTGATTTTGAAGATTTTCTTTCTAATGAAGAGAATTCCCTTCCTCAGAGTGATTATCCTTCTTTTTAGGATTTTCATCCTCATGAAGAGATGTATCCTCCTCAGAATAATCATCCTCTTCACTTTCATGAATAACAACAGATGGTGATTTCTTTTCCAATACTCTACCAGATGTAAGTTGAACATTATTTAGATCTAATGGAGTTATAATATAGGCCTGGAAATATTTACCTTCTATGTTGTAAACTGGTTGTGAATTTTTATTATTTGGGTTCTAAAGTGGTTTGGAAGGAAATTGGTTTGGTCTTTGTGGCAATGGTAATGAAAGTTGTGGATTTGGATTTTGGAATTGAACTTGCAGTGATTGGCTAGACTAAGGGAAATATTGTGGTGTAAAATTAAGGTAAGGTTGAGCGTGTTGAGAGTAATGAGGATATATTCCATAAGGATTTTTCCATCCTTGTGCCCAAGGTTGAGTCCAAGGTTGCCAAGGCATTGGTGTAGTACAGTTATTTTGTGGTGGTTGTGCATATGTTTGGGTATTAAATCCTTGATTTTTCCATGGTCTCTTGGAAATAAAACAAAGAGGGTCTACCTAATTTGGGACTACTTCCTCTTCGTAAATATATTTAAGACCTGGTGTTGAAGGAAATTCTTTAGTATCATGATTTTATGCACGTATAACACAAGTTTCTACACTTTTCAAGTCAAGAGGACATTCTCTCAAGGCATTTTTTTTTTTTCACTTAGGACAAAAGATGGATAGAGAAACATTTTTAACCCTTTTTTTTATATTTTAAGGGTATATATTTGTTCAGTAAGACTCCCTAAAATGTCTAACTTAAAATCATCAAGAAAATTTCCTATTTCAGCCCTACTCATTGTTCCGGCTGCATATTTCTTAATCCTAGAAATAACAAAATCTCTTGAGTTTTTTCCAGTTTTTGTTTTTCCTCTTGAAATATGTATGCAAAACTAAAAAATATTTGGTAATGATAATTGAGAAATATCACCTTTACCCATTAATTTTAGAATATCTATCCATTCATCTCTAATGTATTTTAATAGGATATCTTTCGAAGTGTCTTCATCTAAATTTTCCATTTTAGCTCTCTTAAGATTGTAGCTAAAACTTTCAATTAAATCCTTCAAATTTGCATCTTCTCTTTGCATAATTTTGAAAACCTCATCCTTAATAAGGTTATGGGGCATGCAATAATCCTTTTATTTCATTAAGGATGCAATTTTCATTTATTCCCATGTTCTAATAGAGTTTTTTATTAAACCCATAAACCATTTTAGTGTTGCATCCTTAAGAGTTTCTGGAAACAATTTCAAATTTTGAGAATCGAGAAAATAGTCATAATAGCTGCATAAAACTTCGAACTCAAAAATAAATGTTTTAGGATCCTCACTTCTTAATCCGTGGAAGTTAGGAAGGACATAGGGTAGGATATTTTTCATTGTTACTATAGTATTATCATCATAGATAGGAAACCAACAAGATCTAGTTCTCTTCTATCTCCTCCTCCTCTTCCTCTTCCTCCACCTCTTCCACCTCCAATCCTAATATGTTCACCATTTACATTGTGTACTTCTCCTTCCCCTTCTCGAAAAATTGTGGATTCTTTGGAACTAATGTAAGGTTCCAAAATTGGTATTTTTGTTCCTCTTATAGTTCTTCGAGTTCCTCTGTCATCGGCATATTAAAATAGGTTTCTTCTTCCTCTTCTTCACTAGGGAATTCTAATTCTTGAGCCAAAAGTTGTTATCTAGTTGAAGTTAGGAAAATTACTCCATTTTTGGGGGATGAAGGATATTCTTCTTCTACTACTACATTAGTTAATGAAGTTGGTGAGTCTATAGGTTGGATTACATATCTAAGTACCTCATGAAGCCTATGTATTCCTGCAATAGATGGTATACGAGTTTGAGTGGATGCTGAGGCACTACGAGGTAGTGGTGGGGTGAGTGGTGTTGCTAGAAGTAAACTTCTACCTCTAGTTACAAATCTGCCTCTAGAATCTCTTTCCCTATGCATGTCATTTTTATGTTTTTTATATTGTCAAAATAAAAAGACAAGATTTTTATTTACACTTCCCCGAAAACAGTGAAAAAATGTTTGTCATTTTAATTGTCTTAAATTATTACATAAATTATCGAACAGGGCTAGTAAACTAAGTAACTAATTATCTAAGTTGAATTAAATTATCAATGCACATGATTGGATTATTTATTGAATTAACTCTAACGAATATGATTACATTGATATCTAATTATGAATTCCACACAACCAATAAAGATCTGAAACTCATAAATTAATCTCACACTTGCAAAATGAAATTTAAATCATAAAGACTCACACACACACACACTGCAAAACATCTAAAATGTGCTTTGAAAGAAACTTGATTTCTAAAATAATAAACACACTCTTGTATGAAAAATCAAAAGGAATTTAAACTATGCTCACACTTGATTAAATCAATAATACACTCTTTCTTTGAAATAAAACTCACAACACTCATGCTCTAAAAATTAAACCTACAAACTAATTCTCTAAGTCTCAAAATTACAATATTGTTCTTCATTCAAACTCTCAATGCCAAATCCATTCATGTGCTCCTCAAATAATAGAATAAAATGATTAAAAATAACCAAACTATTGCTATCTATGAATTCAATCATATGCTTCATATAAGCACTACACATCTAATATGTTTCTCAATTTAGAATCAACATAAATATATGTTAAGGGGATGTGTCCATATAATTGATCATAAAATTCATAAATCGAAATAACATAAATGAAATTCAGAAATCCAAATGACATAAATGGAAAAAAAAAACTTACTGCTTGAGGGGCCCCCCCATAAGCAAATGGAAATAGAACTAAGTTGATAGATCAACCACGCATCAAGATGATGAAAACTTCACTTTATATTAAAACAAAGTTTAAAAGTTCAATGCTGCATAAAATAATAATAACAATGATGATCCATAAAATATATGCTACGTGGTTTTTGTACAGAGCCTGTCATAAATTTTCATATCTTATTTAGATAATATAGTACTAATTTAATCTTAGAAAATATCCTTATCAGAAATCACTCATGATTTTCTATTTGACAAAGAAATTTGTGATGTGTTTGTTTCGCTTCTCGCTCGCTTGTTGTAGTTAACCCATTGACTTTCACCTTTGACCATTCAGTTGGAACCTTATTCCGTAAATTAGATTCATGAAGATAGGTGGAAAATGTTGAGTAGACTAATCACTATCTCACCATATATCTTTTGCTCCAGCTAGAACTTTGGATTCTTTTCAACAATGGACTCAGCTACATAATCAGATTCTAGTTGTAGAAACATTAAAATCCAGTAGTTGATGCAAATATTAGGCAAATAATAAAGAACATTAGTAACATATGAAATATGAGACAATTATATACCTGTCAAGATTTGAATCCATTAATTTTATGCCCATTGATGGTTATGATGGTCAAAATAGGTGAAAACTGATTGTAAAAAAGAAACAATTATGAGGCTCAACATTCCCCCACACGGAGGTCATTGCATGTCCTCATGAAAATTTCAAAACTAATAACCTTTCTCTATCACTGCATTTCTTCAGAAACTTGAGCTAGAACATCTAAGTTTGTCTTCTTTACCCTTCTCTTAGAAACTGCCATTCTGGGCTTCTTCATCAAAATTTTGTATTTCAAACTTATGACCTTCTTTCCGAGGGACGTGTTCTTTTCCTTCAGCATTTGAGTTCTCTTATGCCATACACCTAGGTGCAAGATAATGTTATCATTATGGGTCCTTTGTATTTAATTTTGTGATTTTAAGGTCTCATGTTCTTGTTTCGGGTATTTGTTGAGTATCTCCAATTCATAAATTTCTTGCTTTAGAGTATTGATGATTGGAGGTTCTTGTGAATTGACATATTGAATTCCTTATAATTGATTTGAATCTGATGTTCTCTTTTCCAGAGACTCAATATAATCATATATTTGTTGTTGTACTGGGTCAATTTCCAGTGACCTTCTCTTTAGTGATGAAACAGTAGGTGAGGGAAACTTTGATTCCTATTCCATTTGTAAATCAACATACTCTGTGCATGGTTCCTTTATTTCTTTGTGAAGCCTTGCACTTCTCCTTATAGTGGATGAAGGAGGTACTTGTTTTTGAATGTTTCTCTATTTATTTTGTGGTTGTATTTTCTTCTTTTTGGCTAGCTTTATTTCTTCTAACATTTTTCTTTCTTATGCTTTCCAAAATATTCACCAAAGAAGTTTCATCTTCTAAATTTTGTTCTTGTTCTCGAGAGTTTTCAACAAAGCTTCCAAGCATATTCCTTCTACTTCTCTTTATTTTCTATTTTTGGCTATGTCTTGTCTTTCTTCCTTAAAGTGTTTTATGACTAGAAACGTTTTCCAATTATCTCCTAAGCTCTCTAAATGAGCTTCAATGAGAATTTTAACAAGACTGTGGTGGTATATATTGTTTTTAATAAACTGTATCTTCCTGTGAGTATTACCACACATTTTCCTTAATCTATTAAGTAGGAAATAAGGTAAATTTGTTTCATGCCCTTCAAGAAAGTGCATCATGAGTCGAATATGGTAGAAAAACACACTACCAAACCTACCCTCGCATGTAATAAATTTCTGGATAACTAGAATCAAATTCCTCTAGTTAGTTTTAAAGGATGTGCTAGGAATACCTTTCCTAAAAACAATGATGTCGATGCCTAGATTATTTAATAATGTCCTCCAGTCATCCCCTTCAATTCCTCTATTTTTAAACCATATTTCTCCAAGTATTGGGAGCTTCATAACGTCAACTATGAAAGACTATGTCACCACTATTATGATATCTCGAATTTCGACTTCTATTCCATCAAAAGCTTGAGAAAATGATTTGGTCACCTCCATGGAAAAACCATCAAATTTTTCTATAAATTCCTACCATTACACTTGCTCCAATATTTTCTTAATTTGGGGATATCCTCCCATAAATTTATTCCCATTAGGTTTAGTCCTAACAATTACCCCATGGTGGTAAAACCTCGTCTCACAACTTTTTTTGTGATAGGGTCATGGAAATGGGGTATGGTCGAGAGCGACATGAGGGATATAAGCGAGGTCAAAAGTGGAATGAGAAATATGAGTAGGGTTGAGATATGAACAAGGATGAGAATTAAATTATTTTTCAAAAGAATACAGTATAAATGAATGAGTGGCAGAGTTAACAATAAAACAAGGTTTTCGAAATGGAGTGGTAATGTAATGATGGATGACATAGGGGCTTATGTGTCTAGTTTTAGATGATATGACAGAATAATTATGATTTAACCCATCGTAATAATTAGCTTGAATGGCAATATGAACGTCTCTATTATTTTATACTTCTAATGTTTTACCTTTATTATAAATTTAATACTTACATACCTCTAAATTGATAATTCTAATGCTTCGTTGTTGGTTGTGATTTGTCTTGAGGTACCTTCATTTGTTGGTTTGATAATTCTTCTTTTTGAGTCTTCAATTGTTCCAATCAATAATTTCCTATCAGTATCAGTTGCATAAAGTTTTCAAAGCTGCAGATTCTAAGCAATTTTTTAGCTTTTTATTTTGAATGAAAGTGAAGGATATAAAGAAAAATGGGAATCAGATTGGGTTTGAAAAAGAAAATTTAGGATGCCAAAAAAAAATTTGGTTTTCACCCTAGATTTTATGTATAAACATGCCAAAATTTGTTTGTTTTCATGTGTATACAATTTATTATTATTATTATTATTATTATTCGGAAAGAAGAATTTTACAAATCAAGTTGGAGGAGAAGGAAAATCCTTCTCAACCAACTTCAAATCAATATTGTCTTGCAAATTTTTGACATATTCTTCCTTTGTCATTGCCTTATGATAAATTCTTAATCGATGGACATTTACAAGGAAGGTGAATTTTTATTCATCAATGGTCCTGATTCTGATTGCGCCAATATCAAAGATTGTTTCAATCTCGTAAGGAAAAAGCTAGTGAGTTTGAAATTTTCATTGAAAATCTTTGAGCTTTGAATAAAAAATTAATGCCCAATCTCCTAGTTGAAATTTCCTTTCTTTTATGTATTTTTCATGCCACCTCGATCTTTGCTTTTGAAGTAATTTGGTTCTTTGGATAACATCCTGTCTTATTTCATCTAGTTCATTTAGTTGATCCATTCTTTGTCTTTGTGCATTTGAAAGATCAAGACCGAATTTGATTGTTGTCTTGAAATTTTTTACTTGAAACTTAATAGGAAACAACACTTTCTTCCCATAAACAAGTTCATAGGGAGTATGTTCTGTAGTATTTCTCCATGTGGTATGGTATGCCAATAAAGCTTCTCGAAGCTTTTCTGCCCAATATCTTTTGTGAAAATGCACAATCTTCGTTAATTCTTCCTTTGTCAATGGCTTATGATAAATTCTTAATCGATGGCCATTTACAAGAAAGGTGAATTTTTCTTCATCATTGGTCCTAATTATGCCTGCACCATTATCAAATATTGTTTCAATCTCATAAGGCCCAAGCCAGTGAATTTGAAATTTTCCTTGAAAATATTTGAATTTTGAATCAAAAAGTAATGCCCAATCTCCTAGCTGAAATTTCCTTTATTTTATGTATTTTTCATGCCACCTGGATCTTTGTTGTTGAACTAAGTTTTCTCTTTGGATAACATCCTCTCTTATTTAATCTAGTTCATTTAGTTGATACGTTCTTTGTCTTTGTGCCTTTGAAAGATCAAGATTGAATTTGATTGTTTTCTTGAAAGTTTTTACTTGAAACTCAATAAGAAACAAGACTTTCTTCCCATAAACAAGTTCATAGGGGGTATGTTCTGTAGTATTTCTCCATGTGGTATGGTATGCCAATAAAGCTTCTCAAAGCTTTTCTACGCAATCTCTTTTGTGAAAATGCACAATCTTCGTTAATTCTTCCTTTGTCAATGGTTTATGATAAATTATTAATCGATGGCCATTTACAAGAAAGATGACTTTTTCTTTATCAGTGGTCTTGATTATTCCTGCACCATTATCAAATATTGTTTCAATCTCACAAGGCCCAAGCTAGTGAATTTGGAATTTTCCTTGAAAATATTTCAACTTTGAATCAAAAAGTAATGCCCAATCTCCTGGCTGAAATTTCCTTTCTTTTATGTATTTTTCATGCCACCTGGATCTTTGTTGTTGAACTAAGTTTTCTCTTTGGATAACATCCTCTCTTATTTCATCTAGTTCATTTATTTGATCCATTCTTTGCCTTTGTGCCTCTGAAAGATCAAGACCCAATTTAATTGTTGTATTGATAGTTTTTACTTGAAACCCAATAGGAAACAAGACTTTCTTCCCATAAACAAGTTCATAGGGAGTATGTCTTGTAGTATTTCTCCATGTTGTATGGTATGCCCGTAAAGGTTATGGAAGCTTTCCAGCCCAATATCTTCTGTGAAAATTCACAGTCTTGGTAAGAGTGGCTTCAATTAATTTATTAGTGGACTCCACTTGTCAATTTTCTTGTTGATATGGAGTATAATTCTGATGTTTGATTTGGTATTCCTTCATTATCTTCTGTACCAACTTGGATGTAAATTGAGTACCTTGATCTGTCAAAATTTCCCTTGAGATACCAAAATGAAGTAAAAATATCCTAAAAAGGAAATGAAACTGCAACATTTTCAGTGGTAAAAGGAAGTGCTTTAGCTTCTACCCATTTTGTGACATAATCAATGCAAATAAGAATTTACCCTTTCTGTCTTGATGGTGGATTAATAGAACCAAAAAAATCTAAAGCCCATTTCTTGAAGGGTTTAGTTATTACCTGAGGTTGTAGACGAATTTCATCAGAGGGAACAAGTTTCCCCATTCTTTGACAACTATCACTTCTCTTAACATATTCTTTGGCAACCTTAAAAAGGGAAGGCCAATAATATCCTAAGAGAAGGACTTTGTAAGCATTTATTTTATCAGCTAAGTGCCCTCCATATGGCTCATGATGGGAAGCCTTTAGTATTTATGGTACCTCATATTTTCTAACACATCTTCGAATGATTAGATCTAGACTTTTTTTATACAATTCTTCATTTATCCAAGAATAAGATGCACTAATTTGAATTACCTTCCTTTTTTCTCGAGGAGACAAATATAATGGTAACTTTCCTATAGCAAAATAATTAGCAATATCTAAAAACCATGGATATTTAATAGATACTGCAAAAATATATTCATCAGAAAAATTATCTTCTACACATATAACATTGTTCTCATTTTGAATTCTAGATATAAAATAAAAAACTGTATTTTGTTTTCGTGTCAATCCAAAATAGTGATATTAAATTCTTGTAACAATAATAAGCATATTTTAATTCTGCCATTACCGAATTGTTTATTCATTAAGTACCTAATTGCAGAATGGTATGTATGTATAGAGGTTTCATAACTAGTGATGTAGTGTCTGAATTAATTGATGGCATGGACAACAGAAACTCCTTCTCAGTGACAGTATAATTTAACATTGCAGGAGTCAAATTTTTATTGGTATAATAAATGGCATAATCAGTTAAATCCTTTTTTCCTAATACAACTCCCAAAGTTGTATCTGAAGCATCAATTGAAATGTGAAAAGGTAACTTCCAATTTGGTCCTCTGAGAATGGGTGCTTCAGAAATTTTCTCTTTAGTGTTTCGAAATATTTTTTGCAATAAGAATTCTAGATGAATTCACAATATTTTGTGAGAAATTGGAAAAGTGGAGATGAAATTTTTGTAAAGTTTCCTATGAATCTTCTATAGTAACCAAGAAAACTTCTGACATCTCGTTGACAAGTTGTAATTGATAATTTAGAACTAACTTTTACTTTAAATGTGTCCACCCTAATTCCATTTCTTGAAATATGGTGTCCTAAAACAATCCCCTCAGTAAACATCAAAAAATAATTTTCATGACTTAATGAGAGATTTTCTTCCTTACATCTAACGAGAACTTTCTCCAAATTCTTAAGAGCTTCTTCAAAAGATTTCCATAAACTATAAAATCATCCATATAAAATTCCACACAATCATGAATTAGATCAGAAAAAATCCTTAACACTTCCCTTTGAAATGTTTCAGGTGCATTAGATAATCCAAAAGGAAGTACTCGGTAAGGTTAAGTTCCCCATGTGCAGGTAATAGTCTTTTTATCTTGATCTTCTGGAGCTACTTGGATTTGGTTGTATCCGCTAAAACCATCCAAGAATGAGAAATATTTCTTCCCTGCCAATGTATCTAGAAATTGATCTATAAAAGGAAGTGGAAAGTGATATTTTAAAGTCGATTTATTCAATTCCCTGAATTCAACACATACTCTCCATTTTCCATTTTTTCAGAACAATTAATAGTGGTGAAACCCACCGACTGTCTGGTATTGGATAGATGAAATTCACATTTAACAATTTGTGTAGTTCATCCTTAACAATTTCCCTCAAATTTGGATTCATTCTTATTTTAGTTTTTCAAATTGGTTTGGAATTTTTTTCAATATAAATATGAGGTATACAAGTACTTAGATAAATTCCCTTCATGTCAATGTATTCCCGGGCATAAACAGAAGAATGTTCTTGTAATACTTTCATTACTTATTTCTTTTGAAATTCTTCCAAATTATTATTGATGTTCAAAGTTTTCCCTTGGAAGATTTCTATTGTAGAATTTCCAAAATTTTCCATAGAATGAAAAGATAATTGACAAGATGACAAATATTCCATATTACATTGTTCTTGAAAACTTTGACTAGATTCACAATATGAGGAAGACTCCTTATTTTCCGTTAAATTCAAAATTTGATCTTCTTCATCTATTTTTGTAGTAGAGATTGGTTGTATATCAATATCATCATCTACCCATTCTTCATTTTCTACTTCTATTGTTGTTTTTGCTGGTGGATACAGTGTAAATTTCTTTGTTGAAATCCCATAAGAGATAAAAATGTCAAGAGATCGACAACTTATAGAAGCACCATCTATGGCTAACCATGGTCTTTGTAGGATCAATTGGTGTCCTCCTAAATTATTCTTGGGTGTTAAAGTCATAAAGTTAATAGGAGAGAATAATCATAGGATACATATACATATTATAACACACCATCAGGTCTGATTACAGACTTATATGTGAATTATAACAATGTAGGCATATATTGAATATTAGGGAGTTTTAATTGATCCATAGTTTGTTTACTCATGATGTTTATGGCTGATCCTAAATCAATCAATGTATTTGGTATTTTGACATCATTGATGTGTGTTTTCACAATGGGACTTCCTAGATCAAGATATTTCTGAATTTTCATTTTTCCCATCATGATATCTGCAATTTTTCCAACTAGTTGAATTCTTTTGACTTCTTTTCTTTTCCTTCCTGGTCTTTTAATACTTAACTCTCTAATTGTCTTAATAAAAATTGGGATTTCTTTAATGGCCTGTAAAAAAGGAATTTTTATGCAAACATTCTTCAGTTCATACAACATATCATAGTCAGGCAATAAAATATTTTTTTCTACCCCTTTATCAATTTTTTACCTTTCAGGAAAATCTGGTATTGAAATAGATATTGAATGTCATTCCATAATGGGATTTGAGTTTATTGGAGTATCATTAAAATGTGTAGGAGTGGCTTGTTTTTTATGATTTTATTTCTAATAAAGAGATGTCCCCTCCTTAGAGTGATTATCCTTATTTTGAGGATTTTCATCCTGATGAAGAGATTTATCCTCCTCAAAATTATCATCCTTTTCACTTTCCTGAATAACAACAGATGGTGATTTCTTTTCGAATACTCTACCCGATATAAGTTGAACATTGTCTAGATATAATGGAGTTATCATATAGGTATGGAAAATTTTCCCTTCAATGTAGTAAACTTGTTGTGAATTTTTATTATTTGGGTTCAGAAGTGGTTGGGAAGGAAATCGGTTTGGTCTTTGTGGCAATGGTAATGAAAGTTGTGTATTTGGATTCTGGAATTGAACTTGAGTTGGTTGGCTTGACTGGGGGAAATATTGAGGTGGAAAAGTATGGTATGGTTGAGTGTGTTGAGATTACTGAGGATATCTTCCATAAGGAGTTTTCCATCCTTGTGCCCAAGGTTGAGGCCAAGGTTGCCAAGGCATGGGTGAATTCCAATTATTTTGTGGTGGTTGTGTATATGTTTAGGTGTTAAATCCTTTATTTTCCATGGTTTATTGGCAATAGAACAAAGAGGGTATACCTAATTTGGGACTACTTCCTCTTGGTAAACAACTTATAGACCTCGTATTGAAGGCCATTCTTTAGTATCATGATTTTCTACACATATAACACAAGTTTATACACTTTTCAAGTCAAGAGGACATTCTCTCAAGGCATGTTTTTTTTCACTTAGGAAAAAATATGGGAAGGGAAACATTTTCAAGTTTTTTCTTGTTTCGTATTTTAAGGGTATCTATTTTTTCACTAAGACTCCCTAAAATTTCTATCTTAAAATCAGAAAGAAAATTTCCTATTTAAGCCCTACTTATTGTTCCAACTCAACAAATTTATTAATCCTAGAAATAACAGGATCTCTTGAGCAATTTACAGTTTTTGTTTTTCCTCTTGAAATATGTATGCATAACTCAGAAATATCTGGTAATGATAATTGAGAAATATCCCCTTTACCCATTAAGTTGAGAAGATCTATCCATTCATCTCTAACGGATTTTAATAGGACATATTTCAAAGTGTCTTCATCTAAATTTTCCATTTTAGCTCTCTTAATATTGTAGCTAAATCTTTCAATTAAATCCTCAATATTTTCATATTCTCTTTGCATCATTTTGAAAGCTTCATCCTTAAGGTTATGGGGCATGCAATAATCCTTGTATTTCATTAAGAATGCAGTTTTCATTTCTTCGCATGTTATACTAGAGTTTGTTATTAAACCCATAAACCATTTTAGCATTGCATCATTAAGAGTTACTGGAAATAATTTCAACTTTTGAGAGTAGAGAAAATAGTCATAAGATCTACAAAAAACTTCGAACTCAAAAATAATGTTTCTGGATCCTCACTTCTTAATCCATGGAAGTTAGGAAGGGAAGAGGGTGACTCATATTTTTCATTGTTACTATAGTATCTTCATCATAGATAGGAAACCCAACAGGATCTTGTTCTCTATCTCTCCTCCTCTTCCTCTTCCTCCACCTCTTCCACCTCCAATCCTAAGATGTTCACCATTTACATTGTGTACTTCTCCTTCCCCTTCTCCATCCATTGTGGATTCTTCAGAACTAATGTAAGGTTTCAAAATTTGGTTTTTTTGTTCCTCTTCTAGTTCTTCTGGTTCCTCTATCAATGGTATATTAAAATAGGTTTCTTCTTCCTCTTCTCTAATAGGGAATTCTAACTCTTGAGCCAAAAATTGTTCTCCAATTGAAGTTAGGAAAATTACTCCTTCTATTTGGGATGAAGGATCTTCTTCTTCTACTACTACTTCAATTGAGGAAGTTGGTGAATCTCTAGGTTGGATTTCAAATCTATGTACCTTAGGAAGCCTATGTATGCATGCAATGGATGATATACGAGTTTGAGGGGATGGTGTGGCACTGTGTTATTGGAATTAAACTTATACCTCTATAATCTCATTCCCTATGCATGTCATTTTTATGTTTTTTTTTAATTGTCAAAATAAAAAGACAAGGTTCCTATTTACACTTCCTCGACAATGACGCCAATTTTTTTTTCAATTTAATTGTCTCAAATTTATTACATAAATTATTGACTAGGGCTAGTAAACAGATGAAGTGTAAATGCACTATATGTGCTAGGAATCCTAATTATCTATGTTGAATTAAATTTCCAGTTCACATGATTGGATTATTTATTGTAATTAACTCTAAGGAAGATGATTACATTGATATCTAATGATGAATTCCACACAACCAATAAAGATATCAAACTCATAAATTAATCTCACACTTGCAAAATTAAAGGTAACTCATAAAGACACACACACACACTTTGCAAAAAATCCAAAATGTGCTTTGAAAGAAACTTGATTTATAAAAGAATAAAGACACTCTTGTACGAAAAATAAAAAGGAATTTAAACTATATTCACACTTGCTTAAATTGATAATCCAATATTGCTTTGAAATAAAAATCACAACACTTGTGCTCTGAAATGAAACCTACAAACTAATTCTCTAATTCTGAAAATTACAATCTCATTCTTAATTCAAACTGTCAATGCCAACTCCATTCATGTGCTCCTGAATTAATAGAAGAAATGATTATAAATAACCAAACTATCACTATCTATGAATTCAATTTTTTTGCTTCATATAAACACTACACATCTAATATGTTTCTCAATTTAGAATCCACATAAAGATACGTTAGGGGGATGCATCCATATAATTGATCATAAAATTCAGAAATCGAAATAACATAAATGAAATTATGAAATCCAAATGACATAAATGAAAAAAAAATTGTTGAAATTTGCAACAAGAAACAGTGAAATTGGCATCCAGAAACAAAATTCATAAAATGGCACGCAGAAATGGCTACCATGTGAGGATTTTGATTTAATTATCCCTTAGTTAAATTGAAAGTAAATTGTAATTTCATCTCATAACAACTTGTATCAGTTAACTAAGTGAGATAGACTTAGTTAGCTCAACAATTTCGATTTGAGGGTCAAAGATGAGGCATGTAGAGTGATTCTATTATTTTCAGGGTCTAGATGCAGTTGTAGCACTAGTGTGGTGTGAGTGTAATCATTTAACTCAAATTAATTGAGTTAAAATCGGTTTAACTATTTCTAACTGAGTGATGAGCTAGTGAGAGGTCAAATGAATTAAATTAGATTTAATTCACAAGTAGTGATATATCAAGTAACTGATGATTCACTATTAATAACTACATGCATGTCAATTATGATGACGGCCCAGTTGAGACAGAGGTTAAAGGGAAGTTAACTATCAGTTGTATTATTAGCGAATTTCCTAAGCGCAATTATAAAGTCAGAGGAAGGCTCCATAGGGATTGTACAGTTAAGGAAGGTTTATTATCCTATTTAATAGAGATTAATTGCCTAGGGATTACGTGAGAAAGGTTGGGCTAATAAGGGGCTAAGAATTGGCTAAGTGTTGGTCAATTTTTCCTAAGAATCACTAGTTAGTTTTATGCAGGATCAGGGTGAGACGATCGGTAGAGTGCAGGATTTTCTTGGTGTGAGAAAGCATTGTATTGTTTCATGATTATTTGACTATGTACAATATATGATAGAGGGGTTTTCAACAGGTGCTTTCCCCAAGAACATATTGTGTTGTGTGATTAATAATTTCATTTCTCTTACTTGCATGTGATTGAGCGATCATGTTTTATATTTTGAAAATATAGTAGAAGGATTCAATATCTTGTTTTAGTACATCACATGATCAGATTTAATCCATTGGTATATAGAGTTTCTATATAATTTCTACATGGTATCAGAGCTGTGTTAGAGATTTTCTACATGGTATCAGAGCAGGAAGTTTTTCGGAGTCGAGTTTGTAGAGAATATCTGAAAATTTTGATGAAAATTTTTCAAAAAGAAATATTTTGATTCCTTGCGCAAAAATACCCAAATCAAAAAAAAAAAATTGGTCGAATCGGATTTCAAATGAGGGAGATATCGTCGATTTAAAATCAGTTCTTTTTTTTATAAATTTTTGTGACGACAGGACAATTACAATGTGCACGAGTCTAAAAAAGAAAGAAAGCCTAGGGAAAGAAGTCCCAAGGAAAATAGGGCAAGAGAGACTTTTCTAAAATCAGATGTTTTCACTGTCACGAGCATGGGAACTATGCTTCGAATTGTCCACAAAAGAAGGCAAGCAAGAAGGAGCATGTAGTTGCAGCAGGTGAAGCATTGACTTCATAGTTCGAGCTTGAATTTACCCTCATTGCATGCATGGACATCATTGTAATGGGATGCATGTGGTATCTAGACAGCGGTGCCTCATTCCATGTGACAGGGAATAGAGATCTCTTCAGTGACTTGGAGGAGAAGGAACCGACATAGGTACATTTACCTTTCAGAGGTAGTCTGGCTCCCCTCTCAGAATAGCAGATGTTTTGTATGTTCCAGGCATAAGGAATAATATTTTCTCCATAGAGGTATTGAAAGACCGTGTTTATGAGGTGATGTTTATAAAAGGCAAAATTTTCCTTAAACGCATAGCCACGAGACAGGTGAAGTAGATCGATTCAAGAGTTAAGAACCTTAATGCTCTCGAGGTTGAGGATGCATGCAATGATTTGAGGAGCAAAGCACTGGTTAATGACTTGGTGGCTGAGAGGGAGAAATTATCTCTCAACATGCAGCCTCAGGAGCAGTCTCGGAAGGTTGTGGAGCAGCCATAATTAAAGAAGTAGAGAGGAGACCGAGCAGAAGAGTCCACTCAAGAAGAGACCTCCAAGAGGGGGGAACTTCAAGCCAGAAAGGCATAGGGAGTACATGAAGCTATAACTCCAGGTGAGAGGTGGGGAAATGTGTAGATATAATCCTAAAATAAATTTGGGCAGGGTCCATTGAGATGGTGTGTCTCATGGATCAAACTTGGCTACAAGGAGCCCAGAGTACAGTAGTAGCATGAAGGATCAACTATATTGATGCAGTCAGATGTCAGGAAGACAAAAATCAGAGTGATAGATGTCAGATACTGGATTTCGGATCAGATTGGGAAGTAGTGTAGAGTGCATGGATGCAGATGTCAGTAGCAGCGCAGAGAGTCTAGTAGAAATGTGCAGTAGCTATCAAAAGTTAGAAGACTCTGATGACAGATGCATTATACTGATTAGTTGTTTGGAGGATATTCAGTTTCAGGAGAGTTGCATGTGTAAACAACACTAGAGAAGTGTTGAATGCAGAACATTCCAAAGGTACCGAATTGGGATAGATTGATTCCTTTCTTGTTGAGAGGGAGTGTTTTATTTTAAACAAGAAACAATGAAATTGGCATCCAGAAACACAATTCAGAAAATGGCACCCATAAATGGCTACCATGTGAGGCTTTTTATTTAATTATCCCTTAATTAAATTGAAAGTAAATTTTAATTTCATCTCATATCAACTTGTATCGGTTAATTAAGTGAGATAGACTTAGTTAGCTCAAGAATTTAGACTTGAGGGTCAAAGGTGAGGCATGTAGAGTGATTCTATTATTTTCAGGGTCCAGTTGCAGTTGTAGCACTAGTGTGGTGTGAGTGTAATTAGTTAACTCAAATTAATTGAGTTAAAATCAATTTAACTAGTTCTAACTAAGTGATGAGCTAGCGAGAGGTCAAGTGAACTAAATTAGATTTAATTCACAAGTAGTGATCTATTAAGTAATTGTTGATTCACTATTAATAGTTGCATGCATGTCAATTCTGATGATGACCCAGTTGAGAGAGAGGTTAAAGGGAAGTTAACTATCGGTTGTATTATTAGCAAATTTCCCAGGTGCAATTATAAAGTTAGAGGAAGGCTCCATAGGGATTGCGCAGTCAAGGTTGATTATCCTATTTAATAGAGATTAATTGCTAAGTTTTGGTCAATTTTCCCTAAGAATTGCTAGTGAGTTTTGTGTAGTATCAGGGTGAGAAGATTGGTAGAGTGCAAGATTTTCTCAGTGTGAGAAAGCATTCTATTGTTTCATGATTCTCTGACTATGTACAATATGTGATAAAGGGGTTTTGAGTAGGTGCTTTCCCCAAGAACATATTTTGTTGTGTGATTGATAATTTCCTTTCTCTTACTTGCATGTGATTGAGTGATCGTGTTCTATATTCCGCAAATATTTTAGAAGGATTAAATATCTTGTTTTAGTACATTACATAATCAGATTGAATCCATTGGTATATAGAGTTTCTATATACTTTCTGCAAAACCCTTACTTCTTGAGGGGGTCGTCCACAAGCAGATGGAAGAAGAACTAATTTGACAGATCAAGCATGCATTGAGATGAGGAAAACTTCGCTTTATATTAAAACAAATTTTAAAAGTTCATTGTTGCATAAAGTAATAATAACGATGATGATCCTTAACATATCTACTACGTGGTTTTTATAAAGCCCATGTCATAAATGTTCAAAGCTTCTTTAGCTAACAGAATACTAATTTAAGCTTAGAAAATATTCTTATCAGAAATCGCTCACTATTTGCTATTTGAAAAAGAAAATTGTGAGAAGTTCGTTTCACTTCTTTCTCACTTGTTTTAGCTTAACCATTGACTTTAACCTTTGACCATTCGATAGGAAATTTCTTCCATAAATTATATTCATGAAGATATGAGGAAAATTTTGAGTGGACTAATTGTTATCTCCCCATGTATCTTTTGCTCTAGATGGAACTTTGTATCTTGTTCAACAATGGACTCAGCCGCGGAATCAGATTCTAGCTACAGAAACATCAAAATCTAGTAGTTGATGCAAATATTAGGAAAATAATAAAGAACATTAGTAACATATGAAATATGAGCCAATTATATACCGGTCAAGCTTTGAATCCACTGATTTGATGCCCATTGATGGTTATGATGGTAAAAATCGGTGAAAAAGGATTGTAAAAAATAAACAATTATGAGGCTCAACAGAAATCAACATCCTTTTCAAATATTTCCTCTTAATGACATCTTTCCATATGCCATTAACCATTAAAGTGTGCCAAAGAATCTTGATAAAAATTACCAACCAAATATTTTGATGTCTTTAAGACCCCAACCTCCATATTATTTGTCACAAGATATAACATCCAAATGAACCAGATGATTTTTTTTGTTGCCACTATCTTCTGCCCATAAGAGATTAGCCATAATGGATTTAATGTTGTTGATAATATTGCTAGGTAACAAGACCAGATGCATCCAATAACCATATATATATGTTGTAGGATATATTGAATGAGAATATACTTGTCACCCAAAGAAATACATCTATGGATCTAGTTTGAAAGTCGTTTTTCAAATTTATTCACGATCCATGACCAATCTCTAACCCGGTAATTATTTGGTTTCAGGTTGATGCCTAAATATGTGAATCCATCATCCACCATAGAGGTATTTATACTAAATAAAATGGAAATATCTGCAATTGTTTCATCATTATCAGAGGCCTTAATCAACATATATCTGTGGATGTTGACATATAATGTTGAGATTCAACAAGAAAATTTCAGCACCCATGCCTAGTGCATTAAGCACCTACACTAGGGTGGGGCCCACAGTGATATTTTTAGGTGCATGTCTATTTTTAGTTATCCCTTAATTATAATGGATAATAAACTATAATTTATTCTCAATGATAACTTGTAATAGTTAACTAAGTGTGATAAACTCAATTAGCTAGTGGATTTTGAGTTAGAGGTAGTTTGTGAGGCATGCAGATTAATTCTAGTTGTAACAGAGTTCGAAGTGCAGTGGTGCATTAGTTAATGCATGTTGTAAATCAGTTTAACTCAGTTAAGTGAGTTAAAGTCAGTTGTGTTATTTGTAACTAAATATACACTAGTGAGAGATCAAGCGAATTAAATATTAATTAATTCACATGCAGTGATCTCACATGCAACTGATGTTTTACTATTATTAGTTGCATGCATGTCAGATCTAGTGGAGACCCAATTGAGATCTAGGTGAAAGGGAAGTTGACCATCAATTGTAGGATTATTGGGTTGCACCCATGAAACCAAACACCCATTGGAGTGCCCATGATACTTGCGCAGTCAAGGAAGGCCAAAATTCCTATCTTTTAGGGATTGCATTCATAAAGGATTATGCAAGCAAGGCCGTCTGTCTGGAGGTAGTAAATGGGCTAAGTATTGGTCAGATTTATGTATGACAGTGTGAGACAATATTTGAGTACTGGAGGGCTCTTGTGAGAAGAGTTTTGTATGTAATTTTTTCATGATCCATGTTGAATATACAATAAAGGATAGTGGGGTTTTGAGTAGCAAGCTTTCCCCAGGGAATTATCTGTGTTGTGTTTGATTTTATTCTTATTTACTTCATGTGATTGGTGATTGTGTTTTTAATTCCGCAAAATATTTGTAGAAGCGATTCAATATTTAACTTTAGTACATTGTTATATCGGGTGAATCCAAGATATACAATCTTGTTGTATAATTTCTACATGGTATCAAAGCATAGGAAATTGCAGAAGTGAAGTAGTAGCTGATTTTGTGACTAGATAGAATTCGAATTTGAAGAAAGACTTTCTTGGTGCTACATCTGATTCAAGATCGAAATGGATTTCAATGGCTTGAGGTTGGAGTATTCACTCAAGGGCAGCTCAAAATATATTTCTTGGAAGGGTAGGATGGAGGTAGTACTTGAATAAAATGGCCTTAAGGAATTCATTGACAATGATGTTCCTAAGCCCATCATGACATATGTTGCAAATCTTGATGCATGGCAAAAGAAAGTGGCAAAGGCGAGGAGGATCCTGTTCGAGGGAGTACGAGACCACATTGTCTCAAGCCTCCATGGGAAAGCCACACCATATGGAATGTGGAAGGCTTTGATGGATATATTCCAGAGCAACAGCGACCATAGGAAATTTGTGCTCAAAGATAAACTCAGGAAGATCAAGATGGATAAGGGCGACTCCATGCCAAAATATCTAACAAAGTTTGTCTAATGTCAGGATGAACTGGGGAGTGTTGGTATAACTGTTGCTAATGATGATTTTGTGAGCTTGGATCTCCTAGGACTTCCAAAGAGTTGGCACAATTATCAAGACTCTGTCAATGGAAAGGAAAAATTTCCAGATTCAGAACGACTGTGGTCAGATTTGGTGCAGGAGGAATTTAGATGAAACACTAAAGATGGATCTTCATCTAAGAATGAAGATGATGAGGATTTTGATTTGGCTACCAAGGCGAAGAAGGGGAAGGGGAAGAAATTACATTCCAAATATGAGTCCAAGAATGGAAAGAAGCAGCACATGTCCAGGGTGAAGTGTTTTCATTGTCATGAGCATGGGAATTATGCTACTAAATTTCCACAAAAGAAGAAGAACAAGAAGGCTGGAGGATCTACATTTGGTGAGGCTTTGGCCTCACAATTTGAGCTTGACTTCTCATTTATTTCATTCATGGTTTGAAGTGCATTGGGATCTGTGTGGTATTTTGATAGTGGCACTTCCTTTCACATGACGGGAGACAAGGAACTTTTTAGTGACTTGGAGGAGAAGGATCTCCAGATGCATATTGAAATGGGTGACGACAGGCGGTACAATGCTATCGGGATTGGTACCATTACCTACTAGAGGCAGTCAGGTAAACCCTTTCAATTAAAAGATGTAATGCATGTACCAGGTTTGAAGAAAAAATTAGTCTCAGTCGCAATGTTGGAGGATAGAGGCTATGATGTTGTTTTTAGTGAAGGAAAATCTTTCCTGCGACATAAAACAACAGGACAAGCCAAGAGGATAGGGATTCGAGTTAAGAATCTCTAAAAGTTGGAGTTAGATGGCTACACTGCAATGATGGGCGAGGAAAATCAAGTGATGAGCCGAGATGAGGGAAAATTATGGCACAGGAGATTGGGCCATCTTCACCATGGAGCCTTTAAAGTCATGTAGTAGATTTCTACTAGTCTTACTAGGGGTACACTTGTGCAGTCAGACACATGCAAGGGATTTACTATGGGAAAATATGTAAAGGACACATTTTGTGAGAAGGAAAACCAAGCTTTGCGATCCTTGAGAAAGTTCACACAGACATGTGTGGAACGTTCTTTGTTGCTTCGACAACAAAACATAAGTACTATGTAATATTTGTTAATGAATTTTCTCGTAAGTGATGGATCTTCTTCATGTAGAAGAAAGATCAGACATTCTCTAAGTTTCTTGAGTTTAAGGCACTGGTGGAGAAAAATTTGGGGAAGAAAGTGAAGGCTCTTAGGAGCGATAATGGTGGAAAATACATCTCTAATGAATTCAAGAACTTCTACAGAAAAGAAGGAATTCGAAGAGAACTGATAATGCCTCATAAGCCACAGCAGAATGGGGTTGCGAAAAGAAATAATTGAATGATCGTGGGTGCAGCAAGAGCGATGTTGCATGGTCAAGGCCTATCGATGCATTTATGGGCGAAAGCATACAACACTGCGATATTTGTGCAAAACTGTTGTCCTCATAGGATACTTGGCATAAGTACACCTAAAGAGACTTTCATTGGTAAGAAACTTGAAGTTTCACACTTTAATATTTTTGGCTCATATGTTTATGTGCATGTGACCAAGGACGATAGGAAGAATCTGGAACCAATAGCTGAGATCGAGATTTTTGTGGGGTACATTGAAACACCCCATAATTATCGAGTGTATTTTCCAAGCAACAGAATTATTTTTGTATGACGGGATATAAAATTTGACGAGGAGAAATCCATGTGGTTTTCCCTTGAGAGGGAGCTATACTTGCATGCAGAGGAGGAACTGTTGGTTCCCAAGGATGAGCCTCAAGATGTGGATCAGCCACATGCAGAGGATCATGAAGGGAGGAAAAAACTCATGCAGATCCATCCATCAGAAATTGTGGAAGGCGCACCATGGAAGCTGATAGATTGAGACTTGATGCTACGAAGAATGTAGGAGCCCCTACTTCACAGTGCAGACAGAGACAGTCTCCTAACCGATTTACTGGATACATGGCTCTTATGAGAAAATGTATTGTGACTAAACCATCTTCCTTTTAGGAATTAGTGCAACAACCAACTTGGGTTGATGCAATGGTGGAGGATTATGACTCCATTGTCAAGAATAGTGCATGGGAGACAGTCCCAAGACCAGTTGAAAAATCAATGGTTGGATCGAGATGGATCTACAAGGTAAAGCAAGTTGTTGATGGGAGGGTAGAGAAACACTAGGCCAGATTTGTGGCTCAGTGATTCTCACAGATCAAGGGGATAGATTATGATGAGACTTTTTCACCTATTGCAAGGTACTCTTCCATAAGATCCATCCTTGCACTCTCAGCGTAGATGGGTTGGTGCATTCATCAAATGGATGTGAAAACTACGTTTCTCAATGGGATCATTGAGGAAGAGGTGTACATACAGCAACTTGAAGGTTTCGAGATCTTCAATAGTGATTCACATGTGTTCCGACTCAAGAGAGAATTCTATGGGCTGAAGCAAGCATTCTGTGCTTGGTACACATGGATAAACAACTATTTCACTAGACTGGGCTTCACCAAAAGTGAAGAAAATGAAAACCTATACCAAATTGTGGTTGAGGGTAAGCTAATGATTATTTTTCTTTATTTTTATGATCTAATTTTGACTGTTGATGAGTAGCTGATACACTCATGCAAGGAGGATCTTGAAAGGGAGTTCTAAATGAAAGACATGGGACTCATTCATTATTTCCTTGGATTGAAATATGGCAGTAGGATGGTGAACTTTTTTTGTCTCAAGGAAAGTATGAAAAGGAGATACTGGGTAAGTTTCACATGGAGAGCTGCAAACCCATGGATACTCCTCTTCCAGAAAATTGGAGGAAAGAGGATGCTACTTCTAAAGAGGTAGTAGATGCTACTGTCTATAGGCAGTTAGTTGGTTCACTGATGTATCTAGTGAACACCAGACCAGACATTTGCTACGCATTTAACCAGCTGAGTCAAGCTATGGTGAAGCCTACCAAGCTATTTTGGAATGTGGGGAAGCATGTCTTGAGATACCTGAGGGGAACATCAGAGTATAGTCTATGGTATAGACAGACAGAGGGAGTGAAGCTTCAAGGCTTCACAGATGCAGATTGGGCGGGCAGTCCATCAGAAAAAAAGAACACATCGGAAGGGATATTTAGCATAGGATCAGTATTATTTTCCTGGTACAATAGGAAACAATGATCTGTGGCACTCAGTTTAGCGGAAGTAGATTACATGGTAGCAATTCAAGCTGTTTGTGAGGCTATTTGGATGAGAAATATCTTGGTTGGTTTGTTTGGTTCTCGGATGGATTTGACAATGATTCATTGTGATAATTAGAGTTGCATTAAACTCTCGATTAATCCTATGTTTCATGATAGGTCCAAGCACATAGATATCTGGTATCATCATCTCAGATATTTTGTGCAGAGAAGAATAATGTTGCTTTAGTACATTCCCACGGAAGATCAAGATGCAGATATTCTGACGAAGGCACTCACCAGAAGAAAATTCGAATACCATAGAGACAGGATCGGGGTGAATGATAATCCCTTTCATGTTGAGAGGGAGTGTTGAGATTCAACAAGAAAATTTCAGCACCCATGCATAGTGCATTAAGCACCTACACTAGGGTGGGGCCCACAGTGCTATTTGTAGGTGCATGTCTATTTTTAGTTATCCCTTCAATAGAATGGACAAAAAAATGTAATCTATTCTTAATGATAACTTGTAATAGTTAAATGAGTGTGATAAACTCAATTAGCTAGTGGATTTCGAGTTAGAGGTAGTTGGTGAGGCATGCAAAGTAATTCTAGTTGTAACATAGTTCGAAGTGCAGTGGTGCATTAGTTAATGCATGTTGTAAATCAGCTTAACTCAGTTAAGTTAGTTAAATTTAGTTGTGCTTGTTGTAACTAAAGATACACTAGTGAGAGATCAAGTGAACTAAATATTAATTAATTCACATGCAGTGATATCAGATGCAACTGATGGTTTACTATTATTAGCTACATGCATGTCAGATCCAATGGAGACCTAGTTGAGATCTAGGTGAAAGGGACGTTGACTATCATTTGTAGGATTATTGGGTTGCACCCATGCAACCAAACACCCATTGGAGTGCCCATGATACTTGTGCAGTCAAGGAAGGCTACAATTCCTATCTTTTAGGATTGCATTCATCAGGGATTGTGCAAGCAAGGCATGTTGTCTGGAGGCAGTAAATTGGCTAAGTATTGGTCAATTTTATGTATGAAAGTGTGAGAAAATTAGCTAAGTATTGGAGGGCTCTTGTGAGAAGAGTTTTGTATGTAATTGCTTCATGATCCATGCTGAATATACAATAGAGGATAGTGGGGTTTTGAGCAGCAAGCTTTCCCTAGGAAATTATCTGTGTTGTGTTTGATTTTATTCTTCTTTACTTCATGTGATTGGTGATTGTGTTTTTAATTTCGCAAAATATTTGTAGAAGCGATCCAGTATTTAACTTTAGTACATTGTTAGATCGATTTAATCCAAGATATACATGATTGTTTTATAATTTCTAAATATAAACCTGCGGCCTTCCCAAAAATGGTGATGATATGATATAGAATGTTGCATTGTGGCTTGGAAACCTAACCAAAAATCAGTTCATCATCCACAAAAATGATATGGGAGATAGAGGACCTCTTGATGATATGTAATCCATGAAATAGATCATTCGCACGTGCCTCCCGAATCTTCTTGGTCAAATCATCAATCACCAAGATAAACAATAATGGTGACAAAGAACAACCCTTTCAAATCCCTCTTTATGGCTGGAAGAAGGTCGATGAATAACCATTAATTAAAATGACATAGTTAATATATGAGACACAAACCATGATCCAATCAACCATCTTTTGTCTTAGAATTATTTTAAAAAGGACCAAATGGGGATATGTCCAATCAACACAGTCGTATACTTTATTAAGGTCCAAATTTATAATTAGAGATTATTTCTTGTGAGCCTTAATAGAATGTATACACTCTTGGGAAATGGAAATAATAACATGCATTTTTATGTTCATGAGAAACCCAAACTGACCATATGTAATGAAGATAGATAGCTTCTCTTTGATCATGTAAGCAATAATCTTTGATATCATTTTATAAGTGATGTTACATAATGAAATGGGATGAAAATATATAAAGGCATTAGGAAAAGAGGACATTGTAGTAAGCATGGGAATTAATTGCCCCATCCACTTTACATTTCATTAGTAATTCATCCACCATTTGCAGTAGGTCCATACCCATTATATCCAGGAAATGTGGAAAAAATTCAACCGTCTAGCCATCTGGGCCAGGACATATGTCTCTAGAAAAATATTTCACAACTCTAGAAATTTCCTCCATAGTGATAGGATTATCAATCTCAATATTATATTATTCTGTGGACATGGAGGGATGTGAGTTAATAAAGTAGATTTGATTGTCAATTTCCACATTAGGTCTTTCCATCAAATTTCCCTGAAAATATTTTACAACTTCCTTTTGAATATCCATAAAATTATAAACCAAGTCCCTAGAATCCAATTTAATTTTCCAAATAGTATTTTTGTTACGCCTATGAGAGGAAAATTGTTGAAGAAAATGTATTCTTGTCACCACTAGTAATCCAGATAGCACGACTTTTTAATTTCCACATTTCTCCCTAAATTTTCAAAATTTCTCTTTTTTTTCAATTACAAAATTTTTGAGGATACCATATCCTACCCCATACATACAAGATCCATGAGGTTATGGATACGGGCCATATCCTTATCAATATCCAATAATTCCTCTTTCAAACTTTGTTTTTTGTCTCTCCCAAATTTTGACAATATTTTTAAGAGCCTGTAATATATCCATAGTTAAATGCATTGTTGAGCTTCCCTAAAAATTCTCAAACGACCTCCAAGAATTACAGACAAGCTCACAGAAACCTTGATATTCTAGCCATGCCTAATTGAATTTTAAGGGAAGGTCTTTCCATGGCCTTTGATCCATCCACTGAAGAATCATGGGCGCATTGTCAGATAATCTAGCATGGGAGACCCATTATCACGCATGGCTAAAGGATTATAATATATTTTAATGTAGCATGAATATATCTAGACATATCTTACCATTAAAATCTGACTCTGCTCGAACATTGTTCCATGTAGGATAAAGAGGCGATGGATTGATATCCAACAAATGATTATCATTGAAAAGATATCGAAAATATGTCCCCAAAGCATCCAGCCAGAATTTTTAACCCTAGCATTCCTCCCCATAAATGGTCAAATTCTAATCACCTACCATGACCAACAAACCAACTTTCGAAATACCACATGTATCCATCCATTGCCAGAATTCCTTTCTATTCCAATATGGGTGTATATGCTGAGGAAATTGATACGATAGTGGTATCCAAGAACAAATCCAAATAATAAATGCCTAAAAAAAAATTATAGGCCTTTAAATTAACCTAGGTCGGATCCCAAATTGCAACTAGACAGCGAGACAAGCCACATGAATCAATAGCAGATAGGCACCATCCATGGAAAATGAAAAAAAAAATTGCTTAGCACACTCCACATCATGCCATGAATTCCTGAATGAAAACAATATTCAGCCCTACAAAATGAATAAGATGGCACATGGATAATTTCTTGGAGGCATCCCCAAGCCCTTGAAAATTTAGGGAAAGGAATTTCATGGTAGCACGATGTCTCAAGTCACATTGTCTCTAAGGGCTCGAATAGACACAAAATCCACAATGAGTACCTCATATAAATCATCATCTCCACAAAAATTCAAGGATTTTATTTTCGATGTATTACATTTCTTGTCATATTTATCTTTCCCACCACTCTTACAAGTAGTGACATTCATAGCCAAACTAGGGATAATAATATGGTTAGGAGATGGTCCCTAGTCTTTATGAACAGTGATGGGGACCAAGTCCATATGCGGATTATGGATAAGGAATTCAATATCACTCCCAATTGAATTCGTGGGGAAGAAGAAAATAAAGGTGGTCCATAGTCCACAAAAATATTTTCACGTTGTACCTCATCCCTATTGACAGGCAACCCTTTATTTTGAGAGGGGGAAGAGAGATACCCCATAATTGATGGGGCAGGTCAAAAATCAAGGTAGGAATAATAGAATTAGCGCCCATACAAGAAGGAGTAGGGTATTTGGAAAGGAAGATGGGGGAATTTGAATACTATGACTATATACACAGGCTTTTAATACTGGACCTACAGGAGTCTAGGGCCTCACCAAAACCTTCAGGAAATGATGGATAAGTAGAGGAATATGGATGAATATGGGATGAGTCACAACCATGAGAAGAAATAAGTAGGTTGGTTTTGTTACCTAGAGAATTCACCATCTCCTCTTCCGACTACATTTCCAATTGATACCTCTTCCAATGCCACTATGTAGCATGCACTAAATGCTTCCAAAACTGTCAAGGGAATCTCTTCATGACATGACCGATGCGATGATAGATCAAACAACAGAAGGGGATACCCCATAAATATATGTGTTGCATATACCAGATGGAACCCCACATTAGGTTTATTTCAACAGGGAGTCCACCAAGAAATTTTCTTCCACAATAACCCAAGCGACTCACGTTTTCATCACCCAGAGGATTTTCAAACCAAGTATACAACTTTTTTAATTGTATCACTAATTTCCATAGTCGTTCTTTTTGTCCATAAATCCAGCAGAAGGCCAAGTAATTTCACCCAAATAAGCCACCTATGAGGAACCTCCGATAAAGGGTTGAATCCGACATATCAACGGTGTATCTAGAGAAAGCTTCTACCATTTAACCATGAAGTCTTTAGGATCCTATCGACATTTTCTGAATGGAGGAAATGAAACCCGAACCACCTATTCATCAAAATGATAATTTTAAGATTGTGTTTCAAGATATTTTCCCATTGTTTCTTCACCGAGTCTTGCATTTTAGGGCCATCCATGTCTGTGAATTCCCAACGCCCAACCACGGCTTGTTTCTGCAAGCTAGTCACTCGGTCCCAAAGAACGTCTTATCTGAAACATAAAAAATTATTTTGTGAGTTATTTTTCACAACCTTCGTGCTTTTACTTGATCTATATTTTCGACCTTCTACAACAATAGGTTGTCGGGTATTAAATCCATGCAATGAAATTCAAGCTGGAAAAGAATCCTTGAGCATATGACAAGAGTTGGGTTGTGTACCTTGTTCTCCTGAGATTTCACATATGACAAATCAGCTTCCATGGTGGCATTGATGAGCTCATTGGGATCTAGAGACACATTCCTTGATGCGGACTGCTCATCCATTTCACCAAAAAAAATAACTGATACACACCAAGATTAAAAATTTAATACGATCGAAGGGAATAATGGAGGACCAGATACCCAAATCTCCACCAACCACCAAAAATGTACCGACCTAGTAATAACATTTGTACAAATGGACTTAAGTAGAAAATAAATATGGATAGATAATATATGAAGTTTGGTGTCCACCATCACAATAAGATAAGGAAATCCAAAGTGGATTATATGGATGGGATAGTAAATGAGCATATTAAATTGCATTACTTACCCCCAATTAGTGATATCACCATACAACTAACCCCAGATTTTGAATTGAAAAAGTGTGCCCAAGCACATATGGCTTCCTCACAACTGTAATGTTCAAATTATGGATCACAAACCAGGTAGAGATCCTGGAAACCACTCAAATAAAATATCCAAAAGCTCGGGCTAGAGCCGAAGATAATCACATAAAAAAATGTCAAATAGAGAGAAAATCCTCCTGCTTTCAAACGAATTCCCATTAATCAACACCAACAACACCAAAAACCAGGAGACCACCACCAACTAAAAAAATGTCAACCAAATATTTGACAGGGATATGTAAATTGTCGTGTATTGATATCAACAAAAGAGACCAAATAAAGTACTTGAGAATCCTTTATTTGGACCAACAACATGCCTATAAAGTAGGAAAATGCAACTCCAAAGTCCAAAAATAAGGATTAAAATGTTCTAGAGCCCCAACCAGATGTTGTTCACAACCACCTCCACAAGAAACGTCTACCTATCCTCTCATTTCTATAACAAGTGATGTTTGGTCGCCTCTCAAACTTGATATTGTTTTCCCATAACTAAATTGTCTCCACCATAATCCTACATTGGGATTTCTCATGCACGAAGTCAAAATTGTTCCAAATTTTGAGGGAAGGTTCTCTTTATGAAATAAAAGGTTTGATTTATTCCTAGGATTTCCATACAATTTACAACAAGAAAGTCCCTATAAATTTAACCCTATTTGGGGTAATCATTATGGTATGGAAAGATAATATTTTTTCTCCTTATTTCCTAATGGGATCCCTTGGTTGAGTATTTTAGTAATAACTCTCAAGCCACATTTATCCCATTGGGCTAGGATAAATAGTGGATATACCATATCGGAAAGAATTTATAAACAATATTGGGCCCCTAGCCAAGTTTGAAACTTGTTTAACTCACCCAACATACTAGTGGGTGGATGCATTAGGCTTATGATTATAGGGGTAGTCCCTCTGACTCGACACCAAGCCTCCTTGACGAAAAGTCTATTGATTCTCTTTATAGAAAAAAAAAGACACTTTGGAACCACATTTTCTAAAATGTCTCAAATAACCCATTTGGAACAAATGGCCTACACCTAAGTAGTTTTTACTATTCCTAGGTCTATGTTGATGGTGCTAGAAATCCGCATCCAAGGGGTCTCCCCGATGTGAAGTCCCAATTATGCCTCACACCGTTTGGATTAGGAGCCCCATCTAGAATATTGACCTAGTTTCCATGTATTCTTAAATATATGCCTTCACTCTAACTATTAGCTAAGAGAGAGGAGTGCACATGAACCTTCGAAAAGCAAGGTGGGTGTGCCTAATGAGTGTTCGATCGTATGTGTGTCAAATTCCTTCTAATTCAGGGGGGTGGAGAGAAAAAGGTGAGACTCTAAGAGAGAGGTAATAGTACCACCCAAGAATATACACACACAAACAACAAGATCCATCTAACATCCAATAGAATAATCCACATTACATGCGATGATCATTATAACCAATAAATGAGAAATATTTGTCTAATATCCTCCGGAATAGTCCAAAATGATGGGACAACAATAACATCCATTACAACACATTCTCAATAAGATAAGTACTAAAAAAACCGAAGTAATTCAAATATCTTAGCACATATGAAAGGAAACGTGAAATACAAACATCCACAAAATAGTCTTACAAATATTCATAATTCATGCATGAAGAACGTGTTGGCCTTGAAGGCTTATGTTATTAAGTAAAAGCTCCAAGACACATGTATACAATGAACATCACTAGCTCCAATAGTGGAGCGTTAGAGCCACTCCTTGCTCCACAAAAGAACTAGCTTACATCTCTAATGCTTTGCTAGTGGATCCCCCTTGTGACTCTTTGAATACCCTCATGTCTGCTCAACTTCCTGTGACTTTTAAACTTACATAACTCTCCATATTCATGTGTGTCCTATGGACTTCCACTTTACAATACATTTGGAATATGATATACATGGTCCACAATGATGATGTGGCATATGACATCTCATGACATGAAATAGCATGACACTGTTGACCTGAACTACTTGATGATGTGGAAATGTCAAGCCACTACTATTATTGTGTCTTGAGTGTCTCCTTTTCACATCCACATGGCTTGGTGATAGGGGATCTTCAATGACCTCATGTCTTGGGCGGTGATCACAAACTATTATCCCTTTTCTTTCTCTCGATCAATATGCTTGCATGCTCAGCTACAAATGTGTCTCTCAACATTTTTTTCTCCTCCTTCTCCTTATTCATCGTATTTGCATGGCATCATAAGGTACTTGTATCTGCAATTCACTCATGATGAGATGACATCAATCCGAAAACCCATATCCTAAGATGATGCATTTTTATCCATAAATCGAGCAAGAAACAAGTGATGGGATAGGAAGGGAGGCTTAGCAACTGTGCAGTTGCGCATTTCAGGAAGGAAAGGGGAAGCCTTGAGCCTTGAGACTTTGCAATGCACAGTTTAGAAAGGGTTGAGGAACAATATTGTGTAGTTTCTGGAGCCAGTGGGACAGGCTGGAGGGATGGGCACTAGGAAAGCTCATTGTGCAGTTCTGGGGGACAAGGAAGGTTGGGCTACTGCGGAGCTACACATTTCAAGGGATCAAGGATTTATATTGAGGCTTGATGTTGCGAAGAGCGTAGTTCAAGCTTGGTTGGAGGTCATGACTGTGAAATTTCGGAGGTCAGGGTCAAGGCTTGGTCACAGAAATTGTGTAGTGTAGTAGTCTTGGGAGGAAGAAAGTTCACACTACATAGCGCCATGTATCAAGGTCACATATAGATGATTGATATTTCATAGTGCATAGCTCAGGGAGGCTAGATGAAGCTAGGTTTCTTGTTCAAGAAGTTTTCCAAGAATGGCTAAGTGTGGGATCAGTGAGATTAGTGTGAACGGTGATAAAACTTTGAAGGTGATCACACACTTAGAATAATTTGACAAGTCAATAACATAGATCATCCATGACACATGAATGAATTATTTCCCTATGTGTGACAACTTTAGGACAAGTTACAACAAGTGCGACACTAAGGATACGCTTTGAGACGATCGTGATGACACTTGTGCAACAATGCTTAAAAATTTGAGAATGAGTGTGACAGATACTTACATGATTAAAACAACTCATTTACAAAGATATGACCTCTTAAAACCACCAGAATAGACATATACATGCAATACAACAATCAACATGCGAAAAGACAACATTTTTCCAAAGGGGAAAAAATACCTCAAGAAAACACAAGGAATGGTTTTCAATGTTTGCGAAGACACATGAAATTTATGACATGATGATGTGGCAGTGATAAGTTTCCCTTCTCGATATTTCTTCCTTTGTGTTAGATATGCTTTGTTCTTCATATATACCCTCCAATGGGTTGTAAATATGATGGAGTATTATTGCGGTCATGATCTTTGATCTTCTATTGTAATACAATGTCCCTTCTCTTCTTGTAAGATGATCATCTTATATCCTCAACTCCTTAGGTTTCTTCTAGCATGTCCTCCTCTATATCTTCCTTCATCATCTTGTCATAGTGTGATAGAATTTCTACATCTGTAATCCACTCGTGACAAGACGAAATCATTCTGATAAACCCCTGGTCTAATATTTTGCATGATGATCCACTGACTAAGCCAGAACTGAGCGATAGGCCAAGGGAAAGGCTTAGTGACTGCGTAATTGTGCAAATCAGGAAATTAGGGGTCACACTTGATCACTGAAACTGCACAGCGCGCAACTCAGGCCACACTGAGGGAAAAATTTGTGCAGTCAAGACTGAGGGTAAAATTTGTGTAGTTCAGGCTGAGGGAAAACTTTGCACAGTCCATACTGAGGGAAAAAATATATGTAGTTTCTGGAAGGGGAACTGAGCTTGAGCACTGAGGGAATTTTCTGGAATTTGGCTTAGTGGGGGATCAGTGAGACCAATGAGAAAATTGATAGGAATTGACTATGACCACACACTTAGATACTTGACGATGAAACATAAACCATCCAAAGTACATGAACACATACTTCCCTTAGTGCGGAACATGACAAGAACAACTCATCACCACAAAGTATGCTCCTTGAAATAAACCAAAATTTCACTTTGCATGATAAGTAGCAATTCCCATGTCAGAAGACAACACTTGTTATATAAAGATAAAAGTGTGAATGACACTTGCGATATGCAAACGACAATGAAAGTAACACATGCCAGAGCAAAGATAACATGAAAGAAACACTAATTAGGTGAAAGAAAGTGAAAGTGACAACCAGAAACATGAAAGCGACATTCATGAAAACAAAGGTGTGCAGGAGAGACAATTTTCAAAACTCACCGAAATGGAAAATAAAAACACTACTAGAATGTGAGAAACAGTCGTTATCTGTGTGCACTGACTATCGACATGAATTGGAAACCACATAGGCACAGTCCTGAAGGAACGTACTATGCTTATCCAAGCTTGCGTAGAAGAATGCACTCATGAACTTATTGCGGACTAAGCATGTGAGTGCAAGTGACTTCAACACTTCCAATTCAAGAGGGAGCTCAAAAAACATTAGCTGAACAAGAAGTGACTATGGAACAACCATTTTCCAGATCCACAGTAGGCTCCAAAATTCGAGTTTACGCAAAATTTTGGAGGGTGTTTGTCACAACGACAACAATCTCCTTATTTCTAACAAGTACATCAGAAACTTCTGTTAACTCTTTGAAAGCTTTTACCCTAGATAATATTAGCCCACAACAAGTTAGGAATATATCTTTCGAGTGTTAGGTATACCATGTTAATAGTGAGTGGAAGTGACTTCAACACTTCCAATTCAAGAGGGAGCTCAAAAAACATCAGTTGACCAAGAAGTGACTATGGAACGACCATTTGCCAGACCCACAATAAGCTCCAAAATTCAAGTGTACGGAAAATTTTAGAAGGTGTTTGTCACAATGACAACAATCTCCTTATTTCAAACAAGTACATAACAAATCTCAATTGACGCTTTGAAAGCTTTTCCCCTATATAATATTAGCCCACAACAAGTTAGGAATATATCTTTCAAGTGTTAGATATACCGTGTTAATAAATAAAACACAAAAATAATAAGACAAAAACATGTGAAAAAGACTTTAAGTCATTCTCAAACATTTTGTATTCATCCCATGATTTCAATTTATAATACACTTACATATCTATATTTTATAAATAACTTATTAGCTAATAATGACAACATCTCATCGACACATAAACTTATTATTGCTTAGAAACTCCCATTCTTAAATGCTTTTATCCCAAATTCTTTTTGTTCTATTTCTTAACATGGTCTCAAAGCTTTCTTTAATCTTAATAGCTTGATAACTCATCCATCATATTTATTCATGAGAAGTTCAATATTAAACGCTAATGATGCTTCTTTAATCTTAATGGCTTGATAGTTCATCCATGATATTTATCCATGAGAGGTTGAATATATATTTATTCATGAGAAGTTCATATTAAATGCTAATGATGCTTCTTTAATCTTAATGGCTTAATAAATCATCCATGATATTTATCAATGAGATCATGATATTTATCAATTAGGTTGAATATTCAATGCTAACGATGTAAGATTTTGATGTTAAGGTGCTATGTTAAGCAGGGATGTAATGTCAAGTGAAAATTTTGAAATATTTTTATTATTGAAAAGCAATTGTATAATAAGATTGTTTTTTTTTGTGTGACTAGGGGAATTGACAATTAAATTGATCTCATATTCACTTAATATGGAGTCAATTTCAACTACTACTATAATCTTGAATCGCCTCAATCATAACACTTTAATTTACACGGACTTGCCAAGTGCCTAGAGCTTATATAATAAAATTGTTGTGAATTATGAGATTATAATTAAATTGCAAATTTAAATTGTGATTATGTTTTAGATTGATTTTTTTTTCCAATTGAATTGTTTTTTATCAACCAATGCAATGCAATGGTTCAATGGCTCAAGATTGAGTTGCTTAAAGGAGTGCTTTTGACATGTAATGTTCATTTTTTTTCCCAAAGAAATGCACAGTTGCGTTGATCTACAATTGATCTACCAAGATCGGGATTAAGCTATCTGGCAAGTCACTGGAAGAGCCCGGACCGATTAGGTTGAACAGATTCGACCTGAAAAGAGGTCTACACCAGGCAGAAGGTTCATTTGGTAGAGAGATGGACCAACAGAGAGCAAGTTTGTTCCATTGTTTGTCTGCCGAGAGATGCAGACATGGCTGTCAGAGAGGAAAACTGCCATTGTGCAAAGCTCCAATGCAAAATGAATCTCATGCCCAACCTCATGCGCAACACATGTCCCTTGGAAATCACACGTAGTCGTTTGATTAGAGGAATACTCGCCGATCTACCGCTGCCATCCCTCTTCCGGCCTGAAACAAAAATCGGATCCGTACGTCGATCTCCGGCAAAAGCTACTCCTTCACAGAGCTGCAACTTTTTTCTTGTAGTTTTCTATGAAAATGACCCACAAATGAGCTGGAAATCGCTAACAGGAGCCCATAGGCTTTCCCTACAACAAACCAGCACCACACGCAGCGAACAGTACATGGAAAGCACATGCTGGAGACTGAAGGAAAATTATTGTTCGTTGTTTCGATAGAAGCCCTCATTTGTATTTGTTGCAGCGGCCAAATCCGGAGAATCAACAGCCAAAAGGTTAGAAACCAAAATAGTGCGCGTCAAGGTACGTGTATCGAGACGATATAAATCGTCAGCATTACATCCGATCCAAAAACTGTCAAATCACAGCTCACTGCTCAGTTCTCACTCAAAGAGCTGATGTAATATTTTTTGGTATCTACTGAATATTAGTCCGACATGACAAAGAGTATAGAAAAATAAATTTCTATGTATTAATTGACATTGTCATTTACAATGTAGGCCAAGTGAATATTATTTTTTTACACAAGACAATAGTATGGTTTTAGGACAGAAATTTTGGGGTTTTGATGGTGCTGAATTTATTTTGTGAAGGTTTTATGAAAGAGTGATGAGTAATGCTGGGTTTAGTGGCAATATAACCTAATCCATTTTATGAAAGAGTGATGAATAATGTTCGGTTTAGTGGCAAATATAACCTAATCCATTTTGTGAAGGAGTGATGAATAATGTTCATTTTAGTGGCAAATATAACCTAATCCATTTTGTGGAGTGATGAATAATGTTCAGTTTAGTGGCAAATAACCTAATCCATTTTATGAAGGAGTGATGAGTAATATTAGGTTTAGTGAGAGTGATATAACCTAATCCATTCTGTGAGGAGTGATGAGTAGTGTTAGGTTTAGCATCAAATATAACCTAATAAGAAAAAATTAGTGAAAAGGAATATATATATATATATATATATATATTAAAAGAACATTTTATTATGAATGAATGAATGATATTTTACGTCCACAAAACTAAAAATAGTCTATGGGACTACCAATTTCCTTGTTTTTTTGCCTTCTGTAATTCAATCATTTTCTTACTCAAATTGATGATGAGCTGACCCAACCTTCTAACAGTTCTCTCACTGAAAAGACAATGCCATGAAATTGATGCTAACATACTACGATAACTGTCCCTAATGTCTCTGAAAGCATCACATTCCAAAATGAAATGTTTTTCTGATTCCATTGCCCCATAAGTACAAAAAGTACAAACCCTTTCTTCCAAGCTTCTTTAGGTCTCTTCCACCATCTCGTTTCACACCGAAGTTGATGTGAGCTAGTTCTTAATTGAGTAATAAGAATCTTTTCTCTCCACGGGAGGCTAGCTCCAATGCACTCTTTTTGTTGGAGATCACAAGTGGGGTTGAATTCCAGAACATAGTACTTCTTCTTTCTACCCAACTCTTTTCCCCATATACCCTTACAAAACTTCTCCAACACAAAATTCTTTAACTCCTTGCTATTTGTGGGACATGCATTAAGGTAAATATTCCATTTTTGCATCCATTTGTTGTTTTGTCTCATCCATGATTTCTTTCTTTCACTCATGTCTTCATTGAAGATAACTTTCGGCTATCTACCTCCTCCCATTTTCTCAATTCTTTTTAGATACCTTATATGACGCACCATAGAAATTGCTTTGATGGGAGTTGCCTCGATTTCACTCAACATTATCTCATAGGGAGTCGAACTTTTTATTTTGAACTTGCTTATGATCAAGCAAATTTGAATTTTTTCAATTTGTTTCCATTTTGAAATAGGGATGTTGGTAGCCCACAATTCACACCCATATAATATCACTGGACAAACTAGGATTCCAAAAATCACTTTGATCGTGTTTCAATCCCATAAATTTGCCTTTCTACATCTGTTTTGAAGTGCATATAATGCTTTCCACCCTCCTAATTTTTTTTTCCTTTTGCAATCCTCCCAATTAAGATTTTTGTTGAAATTGGTCCCGAGGTACTTGTATTCATTTACTTCTTCAAGAATGTTTCCTTCAAAGAAGAACGTATGTTGGCTTTGCTTCCTTTTATTAGAGAAAATCATTATTTTGGTCTTACTGGTATTGAATTGCACCCCCACTGATTTACAAAAATGCTCAAGCGTATATAGGTGCATCTGCAATCCATGGGTCGATTTAACAACCAGCACAAGATCATCGACATATAGAAGAAGCTTTATCACAAACTCCCTCAATCGAACACCATCTCGGCCTTGCAAATTTAGCCACTCTTCCAATTTGTTAATATATGAACCAAAAAGGGTAGGGGATAAAGGGTAACTTTCTTGACTCCGATGTCACTTCTAAAAATTTCAGAAAAGCCTATTGAAGTTCTAATTTTGACTTTCACCTCTTCATAAAGTCTATGGACAACAACTCTATATCGTAAAGGAATTTGAAGTTTTTCCATTCTACGCCACAACTTATCTCCACGGACCGTGTCAAATTCCTTTTGAAGTCAACAAAGCAGCAAAATACTTCTTCTTTTCCCCCCAAAACTTTTCAACAATATGTCTCAGCGTGATACCATGATCTGTTGTAGAATGCTTCAGCCTAAAACCCGTTTGCCCTTTTTCCCTCTTTTATTTTACTTCTTCCCACTTATTGATTCTATTTTCTACCATGTCACTGAAAAGCTTTGCAAACAAAAGATTGATCATAATGGTTATATAGTTGGAAGGATTATTAATGTCTCCACTTTTAAAAAGGGGAATCGCTAGAATAGTTGTCCAATCCCTTGGGAATTCTTGTTGAGTGAAAGGTATGAAATGTAACAAATATTTTATGAGTGAAAGAAAGGTGTCAAATATAGTTAGCATAATTAGTTTTTCTTGTAAGTTGGTAATGGTTGAAAGACACCCAAAAAAAATGAATATGCCTTTGCCTAGAAAATCAGAAAATTTAACAATTTTGATTCCAAGGTTTCCGGTAATAATAAAATGTCCTTGTGTTTTCATTTCTTGCCAAGATCAAAACCCCTTCACAATCCTTTAATGCGGCCTTTGCAGTCTATTTGATCCCCAAGTTTCTCTCTTCCTTCTAGTATCTACTATCATTTCCATGGATTTCGTCAAGATTATCCCAAATCCATTTCTAATGTTTTCCCTTTTATCTCTCAGCAAATTATCGAGCCTAATACTAATCAATCTCTACCCCACCCTACCAATTCATTTATTCCTTACCATATCAACTCTAACGTCAATACCAAATCTTCCTCTTTGAATCATAATCTTACCAATATTGATAATAATCTCGCACCTTTGAATTTTAATAATAATAATAATCTGGGACCTTCAAATTTCAATGATAATATTGAATGCATGGTTAATAATAAAAATTCTCTATCTTTTTCTGAGTCTCCTTTCCTCTGTGGATCTATTTTCCATTCCTCCTCCAACCCTCTCTCATTCAACTCCATCCACCATCATAAATCTCTCAACTACCTCCCTTCACCCTTCTACCATCTACCTTTTGGAAAAACGTTTTAAATTTTCCATCGTCCCCCATTGCATTTCTAATGAAGAAATTATATTCTCTATTGATTTAGTTTCTCATCTTCTCCCTTTCCATAAAGTGGAAGAAATAAGGCAAGAATGTGTTAGGATCCTTAAGAGCTCTAAACTGCCTAAGCCTAACCTCTCGAAGGATGAGTTTCTAGTCATTCACTATATTAATGACAACCCCAATATTTTTGTTTTAAAAGTGGATAAAGGAAATTCCTCCATTGTCATGGACACAAATCTTATGAATCTAAACTTATCAACCTCCTTTTATCATCCTCTTATAAACCCATTTCTGAAAACCCCATCACCTATATCACCTCCTTGGTTACGAAAGCCATCAAATCTTCCTCCATTTACCTTTCTATCCAAAAACATCTTATCCCACACAATCCCCAAACCCTTAGAATATATTGGTAGCCTAAAATCCACAAAAAAGCATATCCCGCTCCAACCCATAGTCAATGCAATTGGAGCCCCCACCCATGCTCTTTCTAATTTCCTTGCCACCAAAGTCCAACCCTTTGTTGGTTGCACCCCTTCCATCCAAAAAACTAAACATGTTTGTCTCACTCATAACGACTTGATGGTTAGTTTTGATGTGGTATCCTTATTTACCGAAATTATTGTCCTTGAGCCTCTTAGCATTATTTCTAATCTTGTGGATAAAGAAACACTTAACCTCATCAACATTTGCCTCTCCTCCACGTTTTTCTCTTTTAGAGGAGTCTGCCATGAAAAAATTGAAGGAATATCCATGGGGTCCTCTCTATCCCCAATGGTGGTAATCCTCTTTATGGACCATTTTCAAAAGATCGTCTTGAATTCTTCTCCCCTTAAAAAAAAATGTTGGTCTTTTTTTGTAGATAAAATTTCGTCATTTGGCCTCATGGCCACCTTGCTCTGGAATTTTTCCTTGTACGTCTTAATAACCAATCCCCTTACATCCAATTTACCATGGAAATCTAGGAGAGCAATCCCCTTCCCTTCCTTGATATCCTTAATCCTAGTCAAACTGATGACACCCTTACTCATCAAATTTATAAAAAGGAGACTCATATAGATAGATAACTTCATGCCCAATCTCATCATCAGCCTGCACATAAAGTTGTTGTCCTCGGAATACTAGTTACTCAAGCCTCTTGTATCTCTACACTACAATTCTTTGATCAAGAGAAATCCCACCTTAAGAAATGTTTTAAAGGTAATGGATATTCATCAATTCAAATCCAAAAAGCTTTTTGCTCCCAGAAAAAATCTAATTATGTTCCTTCTATCCCCTCTCCTCCACAATCCTTAGTCTCTCTTCCTTATATTCAAGGAACCATCAATTATATCTATAAATTTATTTCCAAAAAGAACATTAAAACCGTGTTTAAAACCTTTAAAACCATAAAAAAAACTTTTCAGATCCATTTAGAACAAGACTGGCCCAATGTAAGGCCCTGGTGTATATAAAATTCCTTTCTTATGTGGTAAATCCTACATTGAGTAGACAAGTCATTCCTTGAAAACCCATCTCAAAGAAACTCATCATAACTGTAACTTCGAATCAACGGTTTTTTATCACTGTCATAACTCTAAACACCTAATCTCTTTTGACCAAACCAAAATTTTGTCTCTTGATGCCTCTTACCATCCCTATATCATTCGGGAAGCTATTGAAATTGAAAAACACCCTAGCAATTTTAATGGGGAAGAAGATTACAAGTTGAGCCAACTGTGGAAGCCTATCATTCATCAGCTTCATTCTTAGGTTTCTCTTATTGATCCCTCTCCTATCCTTGCCCTTCTCCTCATCTTCTCCATCCTCCTCTTATTTCCCCTCCTAATTTACCTTGTTTAACACCTTCTCCTTGTCCTCCTCCCTTCTATGATTCATTCCCTCCTTTCAAATATATCTCTTTAATTTCTCTCATTTTCTGTCGTACCTTTCCTATTTATCCTTTCCCTCTTCAATTAATTTTTTCTTCCTTTATATCTCTTTTTCTCTTTCCCCTTTCCCATCTCTATGTTTTTCCTCATATTTTCATTTTATTCATGTATCCATTTTTTCATCCTCTATGTTGGGTTCTTTACTCTGAAAGCCCAAGTTTTTTTTCTAATCTAGTGATATTTTCTGCCTTCTTCATAAATATTTTTTTTAATAAGAGTTTAAAAAACAATGTTTTTAATAAGACTGAAAAAATAAAAAAAATAAATAAAAAATAAAAAAAATCATTTAAAAAAATAAAAATCTATAAAAAAAAATGTAAAGGATGTTTATTTAATAATATTTTTATGTGGAAGCCAATTTTTAAGGGAAGAGTTGCTTAATCATTTTCATATGTCTATATCCTACAAACACTTTTCATCTGTCAATTTATATTTCCTAATGGCTCTTCTCCATTTTTGTCACTTTATGTATAGTAAAACTTTGATGATCTGTGTAGAATAAAACTCTGAAAAATACCAACATGGAAATTATGTACATTGGCCAGGAATCTATGGTATAGAGAGTCAAGCCCCCAAGCACAAAGGATAACTACAAGACAGGTAGGGTCTATCAAATTGTTGAAGGAGGTTGCTTGCTTGTGTTGTAGGAAATCAATGATCAGGAGACCATTAGCCTAACTATCAAAGTCACCATTATTGAAATACCTCCCATTTCTACTAGGAAGGCTACACAAAGTAAATGGTGATTCAAGCATTATAGGAAAAGGAGGTTGACAAGAAGAAGCACAACTCACTAGATTCTTCCCTCTTCAACCCTACAAACATATATTCAACCATATGGTTAATTATTTAATTAATCAACTATAAATTGGAAAGTAGGGAAAATCAGATTAAAATAAAAGCATAATTTATTGGGAAAATCATTGATGAAAACTCAGTGGGAGAGAATACTCCAAAGGAAAAAAACCTTTATTCTTAGTGACCATCAATAATAGAAAAAAACCTTTATTCTTAGTGACCATCAATAATAGAATTTGGGGATTTTGGTTGATTACCTGTTATTTATTTATAGCATGTTTTTATCTATACTTATTTGATAATGGCTTTAAACTCAAACAAACAAGGGTAAAACCAAAGTAAGACTAAGGTCTCGTTCCTGGTTCTATTCCATTGAAGTATTAACCTACATTAACAAAATAAGCATTGATATTCAAATCTAGCTACCAAACTGATTCCACTAACTAATTAGGGACAATATGGGGAATCCATATCATAATGCAAATTCCGGAAAATATAGAGAATCCATATCATAATGCAAATCAATGGATTGAACTCTCCCTCCTTCACCTTCTCTAGACTTATGTGAAGAGCTGCAATATGGCTAAGGTTTTTGTTTTGGCCACTTCATGGTTCGGGGGTACATTCTGCCCCCCAAGAAGCCACATATTCTATCACTTACATGTGTTACCTCCATACACATCGCAAGTTTTAGAGTGTCCTTTTACGCAAGTCTAATGTGAGAAATGACATTAAAATTCAAGCAAATTTAAAACTACATGCAAGTCATTTTGAATTTAAATCTTGCTAGGTGGTGGGAACTTGAATCTTCTCCTGCGATGATTGAGAAAATGGAGAAGGAAATTTTAAAAGATGAGATGGGAGATATTATGTTTCATTCTGATGGAACCCCTCAAAACAATATGATTGGTGCATTGACTGCTCTTATACAAGAACATTTTTGTGGTACTGATATTACACTGTCAGATAAGCATGAGATGGTTTTAATGAATCTGAAGTGTAGAAATATAAATCAGTTTGAAGACTTCCACAAAGATTGGATACAGAGAATATTTTTGGTTAAAGAACCAAAGAATATACTATGGAAACAAGTGTACCTTGCAGCCCTTCCATCCAAATTAGTTGACATATTAAAGCTGCAAGAAGTCTTCCCATTACCTCTTGAAGTTTATTTGTGGGGAGAAATTTATTCTATCATCACTAAGGTGCTGATAACTCTTTGTACCAGTTCTAAGATGTCCAATTCTATTGAAAAATTGAATAGATTGCCTGGTACTAAGTCTTTCTATAGCAAATATGGAATAACTATAGATGATCCCTTGGTCACTCGCAGAAAGACAAAGAAAAGAGTGAAGAAGGCTCAACGAAGAAGTAGAGCCACTACTTATCGACTGAGCTCTGAAAAGAGGTGCGAGCTCCGTCCCCAGAAAAAGAAGCCAGTCAGAAGGCATAAAGGCTATTCTAGAACCAAGCCACAGACTCATTATTATACTCCTATGGATATCAAGCCCAAGGACACTAAGCTTGAAAGAATGAAGACTGTCGTCTGTTGGCTCTGCGGTCAACCAGGCCACACTTCCAATATGTGTCCTACCGCTCTAGAGTCTTAACGTGGTCGTGGTAAAAAATCACAGCCTAAACAGCCGAAATCTGCTAGCACAAGCACCGCTGCAAAAGTTGAAGACCGATGTCACCGGTGCAATTCTGCATTTCACAGAACATAAGACTGTACCCGTCTTGCTATTCAGCAAGCTGCTAAAGATTCTAACTCTAAATCTTCCTCTGCCTCTTCTGTTTCTTATTCTTTTGAAGAAGAGGTTCATGCTTATTGTCAATGTTCTGATTCATAATATTTTCACTGTGATTGTTCTGATAGTGATTCAGATTATTCTTCAGATACCTCTCTTCCACCAGATTCTTCTGGTAAGCTCAAAGTCCTCATGGCCCAAAATGATGAAGGAGACATGAAAGCCTTTGCTCAAATCTGTGCCATGGAGGATGGTGATTTGAAAGCTGCCTTGATCAGAACTTTTATGCAGCATAGTACTCCTTCCAGTTCTTCTTCTGGTAAGAAGCCCAATTTTGTTGATGCTTCTTATGACCGTAATACCAGATCGTATCTCCAGCACAATTCTAGCAAAGCTCGTACACTCACTTTGGGGGAGGTGAGTAAGGAGATACACAAAATGAAGACTGAAATTTTAGTCTTAAAGACCAGAATTTCAGAACTCGAAAAGAATAAACAGGTTTCAGCCTCTCCTGTTTCTTCTCCTACTTTTTATGGTAGAAGGATAAATTATACTCTGCATGGTCCTCCTCCTAAATCTACCGAAGAATTTGAATTTGCAGAGGGACATCCTGATCCAAGTATGGGAATCAGAGACATGCATCTTCTTGCTATTCAGTATCAACAACATCATGTTAAGATTCAGGTTTGGATAAAAGGAAAGTTGTTTGATTTAGTAGCATTGCTTGATTCTGGATCAGATGTTAACATGTTTTCAAAAAAGGCTATTCCATCAAAATACTGGGTTACTGCTACTCGAAATCTCACTGGTTTAGGAAAAATAACTTTAAATTATGAAGTACCAGAAGCTGCAGTTTGTTTTGAATCCAAGTGTGTCACTATGAAGTTTGCTGTAGGTGACATTCCAGTTGATTGCATTCTTGGGAATGTATTTCTTGCTGCAGTTGAGCCTCATGGTTCAATAATATTTTCTGATAAAAAAACTGGTTACTTCATCACTGTGAAAGGTAAAAGGTTTGAATTACCTTATGTTTCTAATACCAGAACATCTAGCATGGTGCAGGCTATGCAAGAGGAGCTGCACAAAGCAGAGACCAGTCTTACAGAACTCAAAGAACATAAGAATATTTTGAGAATTGAAGACCAGTTGAGTTCTCCTCAAATTCGGAGACAAATCTCTGAATTACAGAAACAGTTTGAACAAACCTGCTGCTCAGAGGAACCTAATGCTTTTTGGCACCGCAAGCAGCACTATGTAGAATTTCCCTACAAAGATGGATATATGGGCTAAGCATGCAAATCCAGAGCTATCCCCATGTCAAAATAATACAGACAACTCTGTGAAAAAGAAATAAATTAGCTTCTTCAAAGAAAGCTGATCCGGGAGTCTAGCAGTCTGTGGAACTGTTATGGCTTCTACGTCAACAAGAGGAGTGAACAGATCAGAGGTATTCCTAGACTTGTTATAAATTATAAACCTCTTAATATTGTTCTTGCAGATGATACATATCCTATTCCGCACAAGGGAGTTCTGCTGAGTAGGATATCTGGAGCAAAATTGTTCTCAAATTTTGATCTAAAATCTGGTTTTTGGCAAGTTGCCATCAAAGAAGAAGACAAGTGGAAGACATCATTCAGCGTACCAGTGGGACATTACGAATGGAATGTGATGCTGTTTGGTTTGAAGCATGCACCTTCAAAATTCCAGAAGGTAATGGATTCCATCTTTAAGCCTTACAGTGAATGGCTGCTTGCATACATTGATGATCTCCTAATTTTTTCCAAGAATCTCCAGGACCATTTTAAGCATTTAAGAATATTCATGAAATTGGTCCAGAAAAATGGATTGGTCCTAAGTAAGAAGAAAATGGAGTTGTGTAGGACCAAGATAAAATTTCTAGGACATAGCATAGAGAATGGACAAATTGCTTTACAGAGCCATGCTCTTGAGTTCGCAGATAAGTTTCCAGATATCATCCTGGATAAAACTCAATTGCAGAGATTTCTAGGATGTTTGAACTATGTAAGAAATTTCTATTCTTCTTGTGCTATTGACAGGTCTCTGCTCAACCAGAGACTAAGAAAGAATCCTAAACCTTGGACACAAGCACATACACAAGCCGTCAGAAATATTAAATCCAAGGTCAAAAATCTTCCTATTCTTTATGTTGCTGATGATGGCTCTTTTAAGATTGTTGAAACAGATGCCAGCAATATAGGATGGGGAGGTGTTCTAAAACAAAGGCCAAGTGAAAAGAGCCAGAAAAATGAAGAAAGAATAGCGCAGTATGCTTCAGGATTCTGGAGTAAGGCCGAGAAAAATTACTCCACAATTGAGAAAGAAGTTAAGGCTACATGGAATTGTGTCAGTAAATTGTCCATTCACTTGGTAAATAAGTTATTTTTGCTGAGAACTGATGCTCGAGCACTTGATAAAGTAATTTTAAAATAAATAAAGAACCCCGAAGATGCTAAGTTTGCGAGGTGGCAGGCACTTTTTGCAAATTTCACTTTTAAAGTAGAACACATAAAGGGTTCTGAGAATTGTTTGCCAGATTTTCTCAGTAGAGAGTTCATCCAGCATCAAGAACAACCTGATGATGAAGCAGAAGAAGATAAACATGTAATGGTCATCATAACTGAGTGGGATCATGCCCAACAAAAAGAAACACTTAGATCCATTTCTGATGATGAGTCATGGGTAGTTTATAAAGAAAAGTGGAGACCTACGTGGCAACTCCGCAATACTAAAATACTTGATGCAGATTTGCAAAATAGTTCTGACATCCTGCATCTTGTACCAGAAAGGAGAGTATATCCAAAAGGAAATCGATGGATACATGACATGGTATACTCTACTAGTATGATAGCTTCACATGAAGCTGAACGATCCCTCTCACAAGATTTATGTGATCTATCTGTCATTTGTACTGGTGGCAGTGACAGAACAAAGGTTTATTATAAATCTTATACTATCAACCGCACACGGTGGCCAGGAGAATATACAGACAGAAGATATCAGACATGGCCAGGTAACAATCCTGACTTGATTTTTCCTGACACTGTGTACAATTTTGCAGGATATAAGTAGCTCTGGTGGAATCTGTTAAATAAAGATGGTCGGGGTGAGACGCATCACACTAAGCTTAGATTTGGACCCACTTGGATAAATCAATCCCATTATGCATGTCCGTGGACATAAAATTGGTGGTTTGACTATGGGTTAAGTGCCTATGGTATGGATCCTCAGTTCTATGAAGCCTATTTCCAAAGACAATGTAATGACTGTTTGGAGAGCAGTTGGGGAGAATGTTTTCATAGTCCATGCCAAACAGTCAAAGATATGAGTCAGTTAGAATATAAATTGATAAATCCTATTCTTAACTCATATAAAAAGATGCAACACCAATGGTTGGTCCTAACAAAAATTAAGCACCAGATCATATTAAATAAACCCATGATTGTCTGAAGGATATACACCAAGGCATGGGATGATGATTATCCGAAAATCAGATTTCCTGGAATCAGTATCCTAGGTCAACCAGAAACTAGTACAAGCGGTTCTAGTGGACTCCGCTAAAACAAAAGTCTCCACTGTGTAATGATACCCAGTCACGGGTTTACAGTGACAGGTCTTTTCCCGAGGGTTTTTCACCTGTCTGAAAAGCATCCTCCGTGTTTATAATAAGTGATGTTTCCTCGTGGGCCTTGTACAGAAAAGGTATCCACAGTGTACTCCACACACATTTCACATGATAGTGTCGGATGGACGAATCTCGGTGTGGATGTCACTTCGGTGTTACCCAAAAGCCATGATTCTCCTCCACGTGTCGACAATCCGACGAACCAAATGAATGTTTGTTCCCCCTCATTTCCTATATAAGAAGGGTTAAGGCTCATTCTTCGGCATTCGCATTCGGAGAGTTTTAGAGTCTAGAGTCTTTTGAGTTTGAGTTTGAGTCGAGCCGAAGCTCCCTGCTTTGCATCTACGCGAAGTCTCGCGATCTACTTGCATCACGGTGCTAAGTATCTAGTCCTTAGGTGATCAGAGAAGTCTGCGTGTCTATGTGCTTGGCATAGGCAAGAACCTAAAGTGGCCTGATCATAGATCGATTCTGTAAACTTTGTGTGTTTATTAAGAACTCTGAGACAGAGTTTGCAACTGGCCAGATAGCCTCCAGTATTGCTCGCTCATTTATTGAGTAGCAAATCTGGTAAATGCCACTGCAGTCAATCTCTGGAAAGAGATCTGAGTCCATCAGTCTGTAAATCTGATTGTAAAATCCTTCTGAAAATTAATAAAGAGAGAAAGTTTGTTCCGCATTTTCAAGAATTGTAGCTCTGAGCTTTATGAATGTCCACTGAGGTAGTATTGTCTTGTTTTTTATCGCCGAAAGTTCGCCAAAGCACCGAGGGACACGAAGTAGGCCATAAAAGGCGAAGGAAGTCGCAGAAAGAGCCGAAAGAAGTGTGAACGTGTGAGTAGGTTCGTGTATGGGTTCACATAGGGTCTCTTAAACAAGCAAGAAGATACTCAGTGAGCCAGCCTGCATGTTGAGCAGTTTGCAGTGAAAACCTGTGAGAGGTCCCTGCAGTAAAATTGGTATTAGAGCCAGAAGTCAGGTCTGACTGTGTGATCTGGTTCGAGAAAAAGGTCAGTTCTTGAATTTATCCTCTCTTTATTTTCTGAAGTAAAATGGACTCTTTCATAAAGTCAGTGTCATTTAGAGAATTAGAAGAGCAAGATAGGGCCACCCAAGACCCACTCAGATATATGTTTGCCTCTAGTAGTAGTCGAGTTACTAATGAGTCAGAACATTTATATGAAGAAAGTGAGCCTCAGGCTAAATGGGTTCTACCCAAGATCTCAGCCTCTCAAGTCTATAATGATCTTGGTGTTTGGCACTTGAAAGCTGCCACCAAAATTACCATCAAAGAATCCATAAGCTCTATAGAAGAAAATTCTGACCGTGTACAGTTAATCCATTTATTAAATCCAAAAGACCTCCAAGCAGAAGCTAGAAAGTTGGGGACACAATTCTTGCATCTCGGATGCATCAGAGTCGGAATCCAAGCCCTTGTCCATCAGGGTGTAGATTCGTATGTGTTAGCCACTGTCAGAGATTTAACACATAAAAAATATACAGATTCCTTAATTGGAGGAATAGTTGCACCACTCTCAAATGGTCCAGTCTGGTTTGACTGTTATCCTAACTTCTCTGTATATGTGTTTGATGAAACATTGGCCGATATTTTGCAATTACAAATCTATACTACAAGATTTGATATGAGGAGAAAAATAAATAATATCGCCATACAGTTCAGAGGATGTTTCTGTCATACCAGCACATTATTTCCAGTAGTCCTCCATGCCCCCAGTAGAGAGTCAAAAACCAGTGTCGTTGTTATGACAGATCCCAAAAATCAGAAGGTTGAACATCAAGCAATCAAATGGGAAGATCTGTCTTTTCCCGAACACTGGGTAGTGCCAAATCCTAAGCCTCTCTCTGTACAGAAAATTACTTCTGCAAATATCTCAGAAAATCATTCTACCGCCACTCTTTCTTTTCCAAGAAGATCAACTATTGATAAGCGTCGAATTGAATTTGAGTGTAAAAAGTATCCTATGTATATTGCCCCTGATTGTACAGGTACTTCTTGTTCATCTATTGTGTCCAGTTGTAGTCATTTAGCACTTTTTGAGTTTGCACAGTTGATAAATTTCAATCCTCTCAATGTTGACTGTCCACAATGTCATCAGTCAGTAAATCTCCAGTCTCTTGCTTCACTGGTCCTCAAACATCAGAACCACAATCCTAGAACAAGAGAAGCCCCTCCTTCTACATCTGTGTCTCCTTGTCCTAATCCAAAGTGTTATGATATTCCTTTTCCACATGAAGACGAACATGTCCTCATGATGCACTTAGTTCCCACTTTGCAAGATGAAGATCCTTGTCTGACTGAAATATTCATGAACATGCAATCTCCCAAAGATAAGCATGGTGTGGGATTCTACAGTCAAAAGGATGGATTGATTCCTGAGTGTAGATTTAAAGATCTGCCCAGTGATATAAAAAGACCATCTGTTCCAGAGATTCAAAAGTTTTATACATTAATGGATGGTTATTCTATCACTTGCATGTGGTAATTCCATACACATCGTAAGTTTTAGAGTGTCCTTCTACGTAGGTCTGATGTGACCAATGACATTAAAATTCAAGTAAATTTAAAACTACATGCAAGTCATTTTGAATTTAAATTATTGTTTATTGCATGTGTTATTTAAAAATTCATGCAAATTTAAACTTATAAATTTGCACATTGAATGAAATATGTGGGCATAATCTTTAATGAATATTGCTCCTCTTTAGTAAATTATGTCTCTTTTTAAAAGCTAAAGCCCCTTAAACCGTAATGAAGTTCTTTAGAATGGATTTATATTTTTTCATAATCTTTAATGAATATTGCTCCTCTTTAGTAAATTATGTCTCTTTTTAAAGCTAAAGCCCCTTAAACCATAATGGAGTTCTTTAGAATGGATTTATATTTTTTCAGGTTAATCATAAAAATATGATGTTATAATTATTTTGTTCTAATATTTTTGGATTATTCACATTAAAATATTTATGGTTAATGTTTGAAGCCAACAAGTTTGATTCATTCTCGATAACGATAATTTGGAAATGTCATTATACCCAAACATGCTTCCTAATGAAAGGCCATCATTACTTGCTCTTGAAAACTAGAACTATGAAGCACCTCATTTATTTATTTTTTAATGAGAGTTCCAAACTTATCTATTCAAGGAATAAATGGATTGAAACATTCAACATGGAGATGCGGCAATGCGACAATCATTGGTCGTTCTTGGATGCCTCATGAGTTCCTCCATCTCATATGTTGCTTCAAATCCCTGATAGGTATAGTCTAACTATTAGACATTTTTGTCTCTTTTGTTGGAATCTAGTGATACAATTTTGGGTGAGATATGATTTTTAGTTTTTTTAAATGCATCTTTGAATGCATAAATGGATTCAACACACTGGAAAACCATTTGGGCACTCGAATTTTACATATTACATAATTCACATATATGATTCAGTCGGTGCACAAATTTTCCCGATAACTGAGGACAACTTGAGACCACATCACTGAGGATCCTAGATCCTCCTGCTCTAGGTACACGTGTTGACTTCCATTTCACCATAGGGGGTAATCCCCAGTGATAATCAAAATTGAATAATTGTAAAATAGTGTGAAATAAATATATTTTCTAATTAAACAAATAAATAGGCCAGAGTATTGAATAAAGGGTATTTTAAATTAAATAGTGTTTTTTTGGGAAAAAGAGATGGTAGGTACATAACTCAAGAAAACTTATTAAATTAAAACTTCATTAATGACAAATGAGTTAAATTAATATATATCATAATTCACAAAGGTTAGTGAGAAATAGAGTTAAAATTTAAGAAAAGAAAGAAAATTAAAGCTCACAAGTGTTAAATACATCTAATTGAACTATGTGGTTTAAATAAAATAACATCAAGTATTATTATTATTCAACCGGCATAACAATTAGAAAAATCTAATTTAACAATTTCCAATAATAAATATTAGAAAAACATTAAATGTAATGTAATTTGTGAAATATTAGACAATTTGAACGAGTCAAATAAAGACTAATAATTTCACGTTTTCTAGTGAGGGAAAATAGTGAAAAAGAGAATAAAATAAAAAAGAAATAAATTTTATTGCACTTCTAGGGAAGTGAAATCAGAAAAGCATTTCATTTTGGAATGTGATGTCTTTAGAAAGATTAGGAACAATTATGGTAGTATGTTAGCATCAATTCCGTGGCATTGTCTTTTCAGTGAGGGGACTCTTAGAAGGTTGGGCTCATCATGAATATGAGTAAGCAAAAGGATTGAATTGCATAAGAAAAAAAAAACGAGGTGGGTAGTCCTATAGACTATTTTTAGTCCTTTTTAGTCTGTTAAAATATCATTCGTTCATTCATTTTGAATTTACAATACACATAACCCTAAATATCATGTATTCATGGAATTAAAACCTACTTAATGTATTCAAGAATAATGCATAATTAAGTTAGGGCACCATAAAATAACACAAAAGAAGAAAATAAAAGAAGTGAATTATAATATTATTACTAAAACCTCCATGTCACAACGAAGGAGACCATTTACACATGTACAAGATGGTTGTAATAGTTAAAGTCTTCTTCCTCAAATTTACCATCCTCCAACCTGTCAAAAAGCTTCTATCAAAAGATTTCTTCGAAAAAAAACTATTGAAATAAATACTTATATGCTCTTTAATATTTAAGGGACTTTATTTCCTATTTAATTCTTGTAAATTTCAAAAAAAAATACATTAATAATTATTATTTTAACTAAATAAAATACAAATTCCATCCTTTAAATAAATTCCTGCTCAAATCATCTACGTTAAAAATCTTTTGAATAATATCTTGCATTAAAAAAAATAATAATAATTAATTTTCTAAACCATTATAATAAATAAAACTAAAATATAACTTACCCTTTCACCATGTTCTCCTCATTATCTCACTTACATTACCAACGAAATTTGTTTTTTACCTTAAATAAGACAAATAAATTTTTGTCACTATATAAAATATTAAGTCGTAAATTATATATTTAATATAAACATATTTTCTAGAAATACAAAATTATATTTAAAATATAAAATGTAATATAATTTCCTCTTTTAAATATTTGCATTTTTACAAATTTTGTCATAAAATCTCAATACTCCTTCCGAGCTAAATTGATGCCTACCCATTTCTTCAAACACTCGTTCAAAACAAAAGAAAATTGAGTAATGAATTTGTTGGGCTTCACGTGGAGTTCTATAACTCATTATCCTTTTCGATTTTGTGTGAAGTGAATAGCGCATGCTTTTTAAATGAGCATTATAAAATGTGTGCCTCCTATGCTCCTTTTAAAATTGTTGAGTGTCAACGTTAAGTATGAGGTGTGAGGCTTGAAAAGAAGAGTAGGGTAGGGTGAGTTCTTTAGTTTTTTTAATTCATTTAATTAATATTAATTTTTTTAATGTTGTTATTTTATTAATTTTAATTAAAATTTAATTAATTTATATTTGGTTTGTATTTAGTTAGCTTATAATTTATGTTTTATAATTTAATTTGTAGTTTTTTTAATTGTTTTAATAATTTAAATTTTGTATTTTAATTATTAGTTAATTAGATTTAATTTTTAATTTGTTATTTATTGTGAATAAAAAATTTTCAGTAATAATCACATCAAACAATTTCGTTGATGTGTTTTGAACTAATTATTTTTATTTATTATTTAAATTTAATTTTTTAATTAACTTTTATTTTATTTTTAATTTATTATAATAATAATTGTAATTTATAATTTTACAATTTAAAATTTAAAATTAAGATTTAATTTTGTTATTTAATGTATTAGTAATTTTTCACGAGTTATAATGATTATTATAATGAAAATTTTTGAATGTAAGGTTAATATTGAAATTTAAGGGTGTGATTTTTTATCACGAAAATATGAGAGGCAGTCATATATCATATAGTGAGGGAGGCATAAGGTGAATCTGACAAAAAGAGCTAAATTTTAATTTGGGTCAAATTGGCGACAAAAGCTTCCAAAAATTATCAACCATATTCTAGGAAAAAATTACTAGAAAAAATAACTAAAAAATGCAAAATAATTAAATCGTTAAACTATGCATTCCCTAATATATATTCCACTATGTCCATGAATACTTGTTTCACAGTTATGGAAAACCTACCTCTATATCTCCTCGACATTGATAATTTCCAATCAATTTTTAATGAGATATATATATTAATGTATATGGTCATTTGTCGCAATTGTTTTCTCACATACCTTTGTCGATCATCATAGTTAATGGACAAAGTTTGTGGTCTTTCGTATGTAACTTTGATAGAGGGATCCAAACGTTATTAGTTAATGGAAATACCATCAACATCCATGTTTTGTATCACATTTCATTTTTCACTCACTTTCAATTACATTAGATATGTTATGCACTTGCATCCATTGGGGCAACATTGAAAATATTTAGAGTCCACAATCAAAAGTGTAACATGTCTAGATCCTTTACCTACTGGTCTATGAAAACATGAAATTATTGAGTTACTAATGGTGAAAAACATGCCAATAAAAATGAGTGAGATATGATAAAGATAACAGCTTTCATATCCTAGATTATTGCAAATTATTTTTGTTTGTGAATGCAATATTTTTGAAGTTAAGAATATTGATAATATGTGCCACCATTTTCATATAGTTTTTGACATGGAGAATCAATGTTTTGATATTCATCGTTATATTCATTGTAGGAAGACAAATCATGTCTCAGAAATATGTTGGAAGAAGTTTAAGAAAATAATTCATGATGATTGGATGAGCTCTTGGAAATCAAATCAACAAGTCAAGAAGCTATATAGGTCTTACTCTCTAGTTCAAACATAGGTAAAGATACAATTGCATGGAGAATTCACAAAATAGAAGGCTTTCAAATTCTTGTTCTAGATGAATATTTTGTGCATCAATGGGGCCCAATTCTACATATGTTTTGAATTCAACCATGAGTCAAAGAGAATGAAACTACCTACACCTAAAAGGGGAGTAAATTGATGAATATAAAATTGATCTCTCTTTCACATGTTGTAGCAAATTATAATGTAAAAATGGTTAGTCGTCAACCAAAACCACAACCTTATTCAACTCAATATACTTAATGGTCAGCCAAAACCACCATAAACATTAATGAACTGGTTAGTAGTCAACTGACAAAAAACACTATATATGGTGATGAAAGAGATATTGAATAATCCAAAAGCTCAAGGTTGGATAACTTCACCAATATTTTCACCTTGCACCTAATAGGGGGAATATCAATGATGATAGTCAATCTTCAAGTTTCAAAATCATCTCGATCAAATATCAATCAATATTTGGTAATTCCATTATAGAAACTTGTCTATTCAACATGCTATCTATAATCAAATAAATTAATCATTGGGATGTTGTTAAACACCTAATTATGTATTCAAAGGTTTGTTCATTGATATCATAATGGTGATACTATTTTTCAAAACTACAAGGGAAATGTTCAAACATAACAATTGTTCACTTCCAAAAATTCCACTCTCTTTCAAACTTTATTTTAAATGAACCATTCAACATCCATATTAGTGTTTTTTTAGATATATTTTCATTGAAGCTCTATTTAGACGTTCCAAATTGAATATTATAATAATACCTATTTATTTTACATTACTAATACGACTATTTGGACTTCTGATTTAGGGGGGGGGGATATTATATTTCAAGTCCCTAAAAAATCGCAAAGTATGAGACCAATTTCTTATGAGTTGTCATCCTTACCTATAGATTAGGGGTTCTCATCATCCACTAATAAGTTGTCAATGAAATTTAGATATAGAAGTGGTCACATCTATGTAATATAAATTGAGATCATAAGATGAATACAAAATGTTGAGAATGGATTGAAGCCTCTCTTTTTTATATTTCTTATCTTGTTATGTTTGTTCGCCATTTCTTAACATGTCAATCACAAGGGGACCCATTAGGAAGAATAGCAAACATGTGGTGTTTTTAAAATATTCAATCAAATTTTCTACTAGGGCCAAGGGTTTGAAATTCAATTTTTCAATTTTCTTTTCCACCCTCTACATAATAACTTCCCAAATCTCTTTAGGAAAGTCCTAGAAGGAAATTGTAATACATAAGAATTTATAAATCTACACAAGTGAGATGTAGAGTTGTTTTTGGTTGGCTGACGAGTTTGGAGCCAAAACACTAGCTTTTCTTATAGCATGGGATTTTGTGTCATTGAATGTTGGAATTGGATGTTAAGTAAAACATATGTTGGCATTATATAACATCATGCTATAAAGGCGCGTCCTTAAGGATAGTCAAGAAAGAGGAAGTAAAAATACTCATTGACTAGCTAACTTGAGTAAGGGTTTGGGAGGGGAATTCATTTAATCAAGCCCATTATTAATTTTATATATCATTAAATAGAAAATAACCTCATAATCCAATACATACAAGTACATGGCTGAAAAAAATTTCATAGGGTCCTACTATTTGTAGATTTTCACACCTTGATGGAAACATGGGTTGAGGCTACCAAATCCCATAGAAAAAATGTAAAAAAATCAAGGTATTTAATCATTTCAAGTACACACAACCATTCCATAATGAGATTTTTAAAGTCAATTTTGATGAATAAGGTATTGATCCCAATATCCCATTCATATTCCATCGCTTCCTAGATTCTAATGGCATTTTCCAAAATGATCCACTTTAGATGAACCCTATCTATTCTAAGCATGCAAATTTAGGAAAGATGTGCTTCAAATAAAGACTCATGCTTTCATTAGTATCTTATAGTATCTTATATGAAATATTCAAAAGGGTGATAATATTGTACAGTTAGTAATTAACTTGGGTTCACCCACTATGCGATCAAATTTGATTAACCCTTAACTAATATTGGATCCTAAGGATTGTGTGTTCAAAGATTCTTTGCATGACTATGAGGAATTGAAAAAATCCCATGTGATCTTATAAAAATATCATGATTGTCCATATAGTCTAGGTGTTTTCTCATGTTCCATTTCTTTGAGGGCACTTGTTAAATCATCCTAGTTTAGGGACTAGGCACATGTCCTTTTCTTATCCTTGAAAAATTTGATGGAAATTACATTAAACAAATTAGCATGGTGATGGGTCTATATAAGGGATATTGTTTATGCCCATACATAGTGCCATTAGTGCCTAATTTCACATAATTCGACCATTTTTTTATGTACATTATGGATATTTGCATGATTATCATGAGTGGAGTAGAATTTCATGAAATAGTTTCATGCATGTGATTTACTTAATATTTGTGTGCAATAAGTGTCGATATGGCAGGAATTTTTGAGGAAATTTGACCAAAAACAGGAGGAACTATAGGGATCTTTTCCTCCTAAGTTTGGTACTGAGCCTGGGATGTTTAAAGCTACTTGAAGACAACTTCAATAGCTTCGAGACTCATTTTATTTAAGTGAAACTAATCCTACAATTCATGTTTTGGAATTTTTGGATTTTAGATGGAACTATTCCACCTATAAAGGAAACTATTACTTAGATTGATGTATAAGTAGGAAATTAGGGCTCAACCTTAGGAGTTATATTTTGATATTTTTTTTCTCTACAACTTTGGAAGTTATTAAGTTAGTTTAATTTCAACAAGTTATGTACTATGTTTTACCAACTTAATGAAAAAACAAATTTATTATGTGGAATGGAATTGGTTAAATCATGCCTACTAGCATCTTGGGGAGGGCCCACCCATAGGACCTCTAGAGGACCATTTTGTACTTCAATTTTTTCATATTTATGTTATGTTTGTGTCATTTCTTAACACTTTGTTTTGCGTAAATTTTTCAGTAATGATAGTTGTTTGTTTCATATAGAAGGGAAGTTTAATGATGCAATACCTTTCTTTATAGCATATATGCTTTCTTTTATGTAATGTAGGTCACTTGAAGCATTCTCATGGTTAGAAGGGAATTATACCCATTTTTTAGCATTGTGTAATTTCTTGTGCAAATTTCCTATAAGATAGCAAAATTTATTAGAGGTCTATAATTGTTCATGTAGATGTTGGTCCCCAACATTGTCATATTTAGATACCCTTTTTCCTATATTATTCACATACCTGTTATGTTTATTTTTTCTCAGAAACCCATGATTTTGACCCTAAGACCCATAATTACTATGATGAGGTAATATTTGCTTAATCCATTCTATGTTTTTAATTATATCTAGGTGGGTTTTTGAGGTTATATTACTAATGACAAAAATGCAGTTCAGTTCCAGTACTAGTAAGAGGATTATTGTACCAAGAGAGCTACAAGGTTATTGTTTACCATATGCGTGGCCATCCACACAAGAATGTGACTCATGGGTTTTGGAGGGACATATTTTAACATGGTATCATTCCCCTTGGCACACATTTAAACTCTGAGGAACCCCGAGGTTGAGTTAAAGCACCGATGGTTTCATCATGCATAGACCCATGGTAGACCCCTATTTCGGTTGTGGACTAGCGTATACTCGGGATTTGGCCGTTCTCACTACACCTATGATCAAAATGTTGAAGGTTACAAAACAAGAAAAGATATTCTATTTTTTATTTTTTCCATTTTGAGAAGGCCTAGGAACCTATTCCTATAACATGGAATTGAACCTTATCATTGTAAATTGTCCTTTCGCAAGAATATCCAAATGTAATACTTGCATATATAGAACCAGACATTAGTCTGATAGTCTAGTTGGCTAGTTAATAATAAGATTATGATCATGCTCATGTTTCATTCTCTATGAGATTGTGTGTATGTGCCATGTGCTAGAAGGTATATTGTAGTTAAATTATGGTTAATATAAGATTGGTTTGATTCATGGTTCCATCATGATATCCCATCCTCTATGATAGCAACTTAACTAGGCACTACCTTTGGGAAGGGCCCCTCACAGTATTGCGTACCTGATTTGTATAATATCATTTTTATTTATGCATATATAATCTGAAGGTTTACTTATGTGTATATTTTTTCTCCTGAAATGTTTCATTGACTAGTGTTATAATAATTGTTTTGATTATTGTGCGTGTATGCGTGCACGGTAACCATGTGTGAGATGTGACAACATAACAGCTTAGATCTGATATTAATTTGGATTTGTGTTGAACCTCGTGATATATAATAATGTGTATTTTCGTGTCTGATCCAAAATTATATTCATGCTTTGAGATATGAACAAAGACACTTATCCTTTGGAATTCGTTTGAATATTATATCGAATTATTGGAGTCTAGTGATATCATTTCTTAATTGATTTGACTTCTTTGTTTTTCTTTAAGGTTGATTCCATATCAAGACATGGATGTGTGCTCTTCAAAAAGTGTGACAATGAGCTGATGTTGGCAAGAGTGCTTCGAGTTTGGTGAAAAAATATTGATTCCTATACTTAGTTTGTAAACTTGATTCACAACCCTTACTTTATGATCTTGAGAGTAATCGATTGACATTGATATGTTTACATACAATTCTAAGTATGAATTCTAATTTGAATAAGAATACAGTTGGTATTTATATGTATGTTTCAGTTCGATCTCTTATTCACAATTTATGTTTATAATATGCTTAGGGTTAATTTTTGATTTGAATAAAACCATAGTTTTTTTGTGATAAACAGGGTTTAATCAGTGTCACATAACTGCTTTTTAGTGTATATATATATTTTTCTTTGCCCAAATAATGTATAGTATTGGTGTGTTTATGAGTTGAATGCTCGAGTGTGAGTTATTAATATCAGAAGTATAATAGATTTATATGGTATACTCTAATCATACTTCTTATGTTATGGCTTGGTCAAGACTTGTTCAAATATTAGCAATGGAACCATTTCTCAAGAAAACTTGCAAACCTGAAGGGATAGCTTTAGTGTTGGTTTCAATTTAGCACTTTGATTTATGATTTACTGCTCTGTATTTTGATTTCATGGAGCTAAGAACCATAGCTATAATCTTTCATACTTCAAATTCAACCTGAAAATGAGTACATGAATGTTGTCCTAAACAATGAAAGATTGGATTCCAGAGCCAAGCTAGGGGATTTAAGATAAAGACTAGCTAGGTGAATTTTAGGCCCCAAACATAATTCTTTTTGGTTTCCATAGTTTGCATTACATTCTTAGTACTAGATACGAGTTTATATTCTCCTTTTGAACCAAATTAGAAGGAAATTATTTTAGTTACTTTAGGAAGTATAATAACTCTTACATTTCCTACACATACTGTATTTACAACTCATAATCTTACCTCTTGGATTGACTTGTGAAGGGATTTATTTGTGACACTAAAATAGCCCAATAGTAAACAATGTATATTTGTAACTTTTCCATAATTTTCAATTAGGAATGCATGTTTCTTCATAATATAATGGTTGAAATTAGGAAAGATACCCTTGAGGGGATCAGGAAGTAGTTAGGATTTTATTTTTCTTCAAATTTTGATTTCCTATTCACTGCAACTTAGTTTAGCATTGTGGTTTTTGTTGCAAGTTGGACAAAAATAGTTTTCATTTCCTCTCTTGCAATGACTTGTGTTTTTAAAATTTGATTGGATTGTAATGGTTAGAGTTAGTTTCATTTTCAAGAATTTCCTTAATTTTTTTCAATCAATACCTTAGTAAAATTCTAGTTTTTCAATATCAACAATTGTTTTCTTGAGTAGTTTTCCCTTCTATATAGCATGCATAATAAGACTTAGGGTGTCATTTGAAATGTAGGTATATTCCTTAGGACAATTATATTTTCTTTTTACAAACCAAAATCAAGATAATAACAACTAATTGTGAGATGCGGGTAACTATGCTCATATTTTATTAACCAATAAGTAACAAAGTTTAAGTTATTGCATTTCAAATAATATGAAAATATCGATCTTCATGTTTAACTAATAATCCATTAGAAACATCCATTTACAAGAGTCACATAATAATTAAGGACACATCAACATGAGAAGCACCTAATAATTTAAAGGCATATACATCAATAATCCTTAAATTTACAATTCAAATGTCATATCCTTCCCTTTTACAATATGGTAACTATATACAACAATAAGCATGCAATAGAACTTTATGAAAAAAACAAGGTACCCTTCACCAAAGGGGTGGAGTTTCGATCTCGTCTTTGTTTCTTCTTGCGCTCCCTTTTTGTTTTTCACCTTCACGTGTTAAGGATGATGTGTCCCGACCAAATGCCATTGACTCACCAGTGACCTCCCAGCCTACTCCTTGGGTACTATTTTTTCCTATGGACCCCCGAGTTGAAATGGGGTTGTAAAGTAGAGGAAGAATACTAGTTGATGGAAGAGAGAACTCTTGGCTCAAGAGTTCCCTCTCTAATGGCCTCCACCACACCAATCTCACTATAGGCTTCGTAGTCCCTCACAATAGCACTATGTAATCCATCAGCAATAGGGAAAAAAAGTGATTCCTCTCCCATAGCTTGCTCCTTTTTGTATAAGAGGATTCATAGTTGACAATTGTCACTTCATGAAAAAAATAATAATTTTTTAATCTAAAATTTGATTATTCACCCATCCATGTGTCAACCTCTCACCAAGGATATCCTAAATTATTTAATTAAATTCTTATTTAAAAATAATATTTTCTTGCATCCCATCATGACTCCCTATTTCTTCTCCTAGTTGCCTCTTGATTCGCCTTTTATACTCCTTATTTTGTGTTCATGACAGAACTAAACTAGTAGGTCTCATATTTGGTTCCCCAACTACACCCTAGTTTACCGCAAATTTACTCTTAGATTGGGATCCTTGTGTTGGCTCCTGCCACATGGAGGTTCTCTCATTAAAAAAAAATCTCTAATTTAAATTATTATTCTTTATTTTCTTTCACCACCCTCTTTTCTTAATGAGGTTAAACTATATTAGGATTAATGTTTCCAATTAACTCTATGTCCATTTTCCCTTTTTTCTTATTAAAAATATTACATAATTTGGAGTTACTTTATATGCACATTATCTACCTAAGATTTTCCAAACGTGGGAAGGGTAGAGTTACTCAATTGGTCCAATATTTTTATTTCTTCCTATTCTACTTTTACCCCAAGGTTTACTCTTGATTGAGTTAACTTTGTTCTAAAACCTCACTTACTAAAATATGTGAATTAGTATGATTATCATATCTTATTATATTTCAAAAATTCATTCCTGATGCCAAGGGTGCCATGTTGGTCGTTCCCTTCAAGAAATTCCCTTGAATTTCCAAGGGTGCCATGCCAATAAGTCTATTCTTAATTCCAAGGGTGCGAATAAAATTTGCACCCTTCAAAAAATTCCCTTGAATTTCCAAGGGTTCCATGCAACTTTCCCTTCACGAATCTAGTGACTATGAGGCAAAAACTTGGTGCAAAGACGAAGATCGCTATCCTCTCGTATGTCTCCCGCTATAGTGAGACTAATAGTGTTTCGGATTAGGGAATCTACATTGATGCATGCCCCCTAGTAAAATCCTCGTGAGCAACCCAATACAAGGTTCACCCCCACAACATCATGATATTCAAGATGAAGGTATCCTGACACCTTTCAGTCCAAATCATGGTGGGAGAGATAGCGAGTGAAATCAAGGATTTTTTTCCCATCCATCCCATTAAGTTCCATCTATATGTAGAACCCCATCACCCATGTGTGAGTCATTTGACCAAACAACTAACATGTACATGCATCCACTAACATGTCATTACAATTCAAAACATATTTTTAAATTTAAATCAATATTTATTCGAGACAATAGTATGCAATTCAAATCAAACCATAGGTCATTGATTCATCACATGCAAGTGCATCTTGATAGTATTCTACGACACTCAATCATCATCAATAATATTTCTTCATAATATTAGTCGTTGATATAATTGTGTATGCTACATCATCACCATGACATAATCATCAACATCTTTGTTAATTGTGAGCAATAACTAATGTAAACATATAACATAATGAATCCATCACATGACTATACCTATTCATAAAACACGTCCATCACAACTATTATTATCATAACATGAAACTGGAGATCATTATTATCACGTACACTAATAGTAAAATAAAATATATGGATCCTTGACCTTATGTACTCAAAGAATAATGTATGATCCCTAAGGTTTTATCAAGGATAATTTCATTTTAGGGTCAGTCAACCAGAGTGGGGAACTATATAAAACAACATCATAGATAGTCCAAATCATAAATAGTAGCATATCAGAATAAAGTATATTGTCACTTTCACATACAATGCATAGCATCTCACAAGTTTGTATGACCCTTGGTCATCATTTTGCTACATTTCTAAAGCTCATCACATTTTGGCATCATTTTAGAGGAGGTGCTAAAATTTTTCAATTATTCCTTCCTTAATGGAAAAGGGAATAAAATTTTAATTAGACATTAAAAGAAGAAAGAGAGAAAAAATATTTTTAGACAACAAAATTTATAGCATTATTTGATACAATGCATAATCCTCAAATTAGAGATAAGTCAAGAAAAATTTGACCTAAAACCCACACCTCTTAACCATGAAATAGCAATCAACAATAATAAGTTAGTTATGATCCTTTCTCCCCAAAATAAATATCATTATAGTCATACGAGGAATATACATGTTTTGGTCCTTGAGGGACTATTCAGAATCAACAATAATGCTCAAAGCCTTTACAAAAAATTTCATCATGTAACTTGTGATAAACGATCCTAGGTGGGGAGGATAATAATTGTTTCTCCCAACCATCTGAGATAAATCTAATTGACATTGTAAATTATGAAGTTATTTGAATGAAGAAATTGTTTTAAGGGAAGAAAATCTTTGTGTGCATGTGTGATATTGGTATGTGATTTAATTTTCTTTCTCTATTAGATTGTATTTACATGTTAAAATACCAATTGTGATTTTATTCAACATATCTACATAATAAATATTATATTGCAATGAAATTTTCTAGGGAATAAACTGTTGGGTTGTTGGGGTTATGGAAATTTTACATGGTATGAGACTGTCTTCTTTGATATATATATATATATATATATATATATATATATATATATATATATATATATATATAAGTATATAACATAGGAGATAGAAATTGTATAGATCGTATGGATTTGGCAACGTGGGAGACTAAGGCTATAGGGGAAATAAAAAGGTTTGTACACAGAAAAATTAGATAACATGGATGAACAAATGTTTTTGTACGAGTGTCACATAATGGTATGCATACATGAAAATTTTGGCCAAAAATAAAGGTAAGAAAATTAAAATAAAAAATAAAAATAAATTTTTTTTCGCACAATAATATGCATACAAGAGAATTCTTGACAACAAGAAAGATAAAAAAAAGTATTAAAAAATATTTAAGTTAAAAAATTGAAGTCCAAGGGGACATCCAAAAGGCACAATTGTTAGGATTGGTTGCAATAGGTAATGGAAAAGAGTGGCTAGAAGGTACCCACTACCAAACATCTAGTAGCTACCACCACTACCCACCAACTAAAGATTTTGTGTGGGACACATTTTAGAAAATCAACAGGTATAATCTAAGTTGTGTGGGGTGGGAGGGGGAGAAAGCAATGAACAATAAATCATCTAAATAAAATCCAAGTAATCACAGGTTGATCCTTTAGTAATGGGCCCTCAGTAGTGAACTATCAACAAGTCGCAGGGTGTTAGCACACAACCGGGGGGTGGGGGGAATTTTTCAAGCTTGATCAATTAAGAGGTTTCACGGGTCAACACATAGGACTATAGGTTTGTGTGGAGTAGCTTACAATGTAGTTAGACACATATGCAAATGCATGGAGAATAAAGATCCACCAAGAAATTTGGGAAGGTATGGAACTTGAACGATCATACAGTCACATAGCCAATTACAGAAATGTAATTGATGCAGGTGGATTATGTGAAGTGACAGGTTAGTGTAGTATGTCATAGTGACAATAGGTACAAAGGAAAATATCAATATATCCAATGATGATTGGCAAAGGTCATTCTTTAGTGGGAGAGAATGAGAAAATGTTAATCATAAAACTAATTTTGTGGTTCTTTAAAAGGACTAATACATAATTTCATGAAGATATCTTGGTATATTTAAAAATCAACAATATTATTTATTTTTCTGTGTGTTATAAAGACATATGGAAACACAAAATGTTATCTAACCAAGATGTGGAAAAAAAACAGTTTGAGGTTCAAGGATTAGTTGGATAGAGTATCTAACTTCTTGTATTGGTAGGCAAATGTGACATTGATATCAAAAGAACAACACCTCAGTAGTGAACTATCAACAAGTCGCAGGGTGTTAGCACACGATTGGGGGGGGGTGGAGAGTTTTCAAGCAGTGAAATGCAATTAAGAGGTTTCGCGAGTCAACACATAGGACTATAGGTTTGTGTGGAGTAGCTTACAATGTAGTTAGACACATATGCAAATGCATGGAGACTAAAGATCCACCAAGAAATTTGGGAAGGTATGGAACATGAATGATCATACAGTCACATAGCCAATTACAGAAATGTAATTGATGCAGGTGGATTATGTGAAGTGACAGGTTAGTGTAGTATGTCATAGTGACAATAGGTACAAAGGAAAATATCAATATATCCAATGATGATTGGTAAAGGTCATTCTTCAGTGGGAGAGAATGAGACAATGTTGATCATAAAACTAATTTTGTGGTTCTTTCAAAGGACTAATACATAATTTCTTGAAGATATCTTGGTATATTTAAAAATCAACAATATTATTTATTTTTCTGTGTTATAAAGACATAGGGAAACAAAAAATGTTATCTAACCAAGATGTGGAAAAAAAACAGTTCGAGGTTCAAGGATTATTTGGATAGAGTATCTAACTTCTTGTATTGGTAGGCAAAGGTGACATTGATATCAAAAGAACAATACCTCAGTAGTGAACTATCAACAAGTCGCAGGGTGTTAGCACACAACAGGGGGGGTGGGTGGGGGGAATTTTTCAAGCTTGATCAATTAAGAGGTTTCACGGGTCAACACATAGGACTATAGGTTTGTGTGGAGTAGCTTACAATGTAGTTAGACACATATGCAAATGCATGGAGACTAAAGATCCACCAAGAAATTTGGGAAGGTATGGAGCATGAACGATCATACAGTCACATAGCCAATTACAGAAATGTAATTGATGCAGGTGGATTATGTGAAGTGACAGGTTAGTGTAGTATGTCATAGTGACAATAGGTACAAAGGAAAATATCAATATATCATGTTGATCATGAATTAACATTAGTCATTCTTCTGAGTTAACTCTTGGGTAGACATGTATCGAATATTATGGCTGATGATGAAACATTTAAAAGTTTGGGTAAAAAGAGACGAGGATGTGGCAAGTATTGCGCTTAAAACAAAACATGTATACGAGAAGGGTCCAACAGATAAAACAAAAGGGTAAAGGTGCCACAGAAGGGCGCAAGTACATGGTGCAAATGGCGCAAAGACAAAAACTGTTAAAAAGATGGCCGCATCGCAAATGTGCACGTGAGGGAATTCTCCATATGAGAATTTCCGCGAGGGTCGAGAGGCGGAAGAGGGAACAGACCAATACCCCCGTGGAATACATGGACGTGCCACGGGGTGGGCCCAAGGTAAAAAACGACATGGCAGCTCAAAGCGCGGAATTTCAGTGACGTGGCAGAATGGAATGTGAGCCCTAAAGACTGGTACGCTGTGTATCTAACCCGTCTTATGAATAAGATGTTTCAAGAATCGTATGGTTTATTGCAGCAGAAAGGTAAGGTAAGTTTCTAGGTGAACTGGTACTGAGGCCCGTACTAGTATTAAACCCGGCACACGGTGTTCACTTGTTCCTAGTTGATACCGAATCCCTACGCGCCGCGTGCTCCACTGTCAGTGTCCTTACGACACTTTCCCCCCATTTATTTTACCTATCCGCCTTTTTACCTCAGAACGCTTAGTGGTAAAATAACAGTCTTCCCGTATTTTACTCCAGTAAAAGTCGCAGTTTTTCCAGCTACGGTATAAACTAAGTGGGAACTAGTGCCAAGGTCTACCTAGTCGCTATCAACACCCCCGCGTCGTTTTCCTGAGCATATTTCCCTGTTGCACAGGTATTCCGTCCCTCATTTTCCCTCTACTTTCCTTTCGTCTTTTAAAAGTTTTATATGTAATTCATGGGAAGGGGCACGCCCAAGAAAGCCGAACCAGAAACCCTCCCGGGTTCGATCCTTTCATCGACTTGCAAGCCGAAATCCGTGATCCCCAATACCCTTTTCACATCAGCAACATTAAACCCGAGCTTTTTAGACGACATATTGGGAATAGAGACCGATACCGGGTGGTTGTGTCTGGTTTATACCATCAAATTGCCCCCCCAGTCTATTCTGTGGTTGATTTTATTTGCTGGCTCAGAGATGCTTACGACGAGCATCGAGGCACGTTTACGTCTCCTCAGGGGAATAAGATTTTTTCTCTTTCCCCTGACATTATCAGGCAAGCCCTCCGCTTTCCCACCAGCGCCACATATATCAGTTTCAGCAAAGTGGCTTTAACCTCCCAGTTCGCCAAACTGCCATGGGAGCACCAAAACGACTTCATTTCCTCCATCACTAGCAACCAGGCTACGTCTCTTCCTGTTGCAGAACCTTTCCCGCTGAGCCTGTTCACAGAGGAAGTATAGCCTATCCTTTCCCTCGTCGCTGGTCTTTTAGGTGTAGGCGCTTTGGGGGAAATCACCAGGGTATGTGTTTATTTCTTGTGGTTAATGTCTCAAAAGGGGGTAGTGTTAGATATCCCTGGCTTCCTTGCTACTACCATTCGGACTCAGTTCCAAGAGCTTTCAGAAACCAGTCACTTCCGCTTTTTTTTTTATGGTATTCTATCTTTTCCTACATCAGCATGCTGATAAGTTTGAGGGTTTGGGTTTAGATAGGGTATATGAGGAGAATTCCCAACCCCGACTAGTTTTTGATTGGAATTGTTCTGTACGCCAATTGCCTAAGGGAGAGGGTTATTCCAGTTTTGTAAATGATTTCATGTCCATTTCTTATACTATTATCCACGATTCAACCTCACCTAGAGTTTTTCCTAAAATGAAGAGCTGGCTACAAGCCGGAAAATCCCAGAGCACTGGGGATTGGTATCTATTTGACAATTACACTGAAATTTGAGTCTACGGAGCCGAGGTTTCCCCTTACCATCTACCTTTGTTTCCTGTTCAACGAGTCTATGCTCTGGAGTATATTTGAGAGACCCTCAAGGCTGAACAACTCCACTTTGTCCCTGCAAAGAAGGGTTTCATCCTGAGACTCCCTATCACTATCGGCCATTTTGTTGTGAATTCAAGACAAGCCCTTCCCATTGTCGAGAAGCTATTACAAGGCATCGACCTAAGGCTGGGAAAGGGTTGGGACTATGATCCTCGGGAAACTATATCAAACAGAAGAAAGAGGAACAAGTCCACACCTTATATACATGAATCAAGGCCGTTCATAGAGTGGAGGGCTAGCCTTGAAACTTGGCCTTTGATTTCGCAGATGGAAATAGATTCATTTGCCATAGGGGAAGAAGAGGACGTCAATAAAGGCCAAGGCGGAGAAGAAGCAGGTCCCTCAGGAGCAGGTTCTCCCCTTCGCAAAAAGTAGAAAACAGCCTCCAGTGAGGCAGAAGTCATAGGAGAAGAACAACTGCTTGAGCCGTTTGCACCATACGGCCAGCCCGACAGTAGCAAGCCAGGGATCAAAGTATTGAGAGACAGTGTTACCTCTTCCAACTTCTCGGAAGTCGCATAGGCCATCAGAGATCATACCTCACCAAGGGTAATTGCAAGGAGCCAGGGAAACAGAGTGATCAGGGATAAGTACAAAGCCGAGCTGGAGGGGTATGTAGAGAAGTATCACACCAGGGTTTCCGCCTCCATGAATGTGGATACAGAACACCTGGTATTGTCTATGGAAGAGGCCATCTTGGATCCCGATACAGGTATCACTAGTTACTGGGTGCTTGAGCATGCAATTGACATGGGCAAGGTGCCAGCACTCGACAAATGTAACATGTTTCAGGTCATGGGGGATATGCTAAAGGATGAGGTGATGCGGGTTACCATTGCGCTGAGAAAACTGGAGAAAAAGCATGAACAGGTGAGGACGACCCTGAAGAATGAATAGGCAAACTCTCGCACCCGAGAAAATCAAATACGCGGCCTCCAGGAGATAATCAAAGGAAAGGATACGGGAGAAACAAACCCACAGCGCGCTTTGATATAACAATTGCAGAAGGAGGTCGCGTCATTGAAAAGTAAGGTCAACATACCAGCCTCCCACCATGTTCAAACGACCGAGTGGGTGCAAGCAGAGAAAGAAAAAGTGGAATTGGCTGACACACTGGAAAAGGAGAGGGAGGAAAAAGAAAAAATGGTTGAAACAATCGTCACCCTTCAGAGTAGGTTGACGGAGCTGCAGAAAACCTAGGACATGCACAGTTGTGCGCCTGCCACAACCCCACCAGAGACGAGTTCGCTGTCAGAGAAACTGAATTCAGTGAAAGCTGCAAATGATATATTAGAAAATCAGGCATCCACTGCTAGGCAGAGGATCACTGATTTGGAAAATTTCCTAGCTGAGAATGGTAGGAAAATAGAGACACTGCAGAAAGAGATCGAACAAGAAAAGAAGACAAGAGCCGACCAGCAGAAAACCATCACTGACCTCAAAAACCGCATGAAGGGTAATATCACCCTCAGTGAAGCGAGAATTATAATCTGGTCGGACATAATCTCAGTGGTGATAGAACAGTGGGGTTTCCTAAAAACGATGGGGGAAAACAAATCTGCTATACCCTATCTCAACAAGAAATTACAGGAGGCAGACCTCAACCTGTCCGGCAGAGCGCAGCACGCCAAAAACTATATTTCATTCTTGAAGGAGTTGGAATCTGATGAGGTGGAGAAGCATGGCATACCAATTCGATTCATGGAAGCCTTTGAATGCCAGAAAATCATTGACAAGGAGGCGGCCCGAGTTACAGCTTCGAGAGCCCTGCAATAGGTGGTAGCAAACGTGGGTCGATTCGATGCAGTATGGGACGAGATTACAATAGCTGGACTATCGTCTTGTTGGGACCCAACCACTCCTTCTGTGCTATGACCGTTGACAGAGTATAAGACATGCCTACAGGAAGAAAAAGACCAGACGGACATCCTGTCGGATAAAACCGCTCGGTTAAAGGCCGAAACAATTGTTTCATCCCTCCACCAAGAGTTCGCCCTCCTTCATCTTATAAAGCACAAGCTCCCCACTGAGGCAAGTTTCAATGACCTCACAGAGGCCTATGTCAGGGTGGAAAAATTCGCAGCGATGCCCGAACCATCGCAGACAGCCAGCAAAGATGCACTCAGTTCGCCAGTCAGATCGCCAACTCGTCCGCAAATGTTCCACCACCTGTGTCAGCAATAGCCTCGACCCCTTCTTGTCCATAAAACACTGATAATTCATGATTCGGCCCAAGTGGCCTTTTTACTTTTACTTTGGTTAGTTATTTTCAAGTTTCCGGTGGAATTTATATTTCACCTCAGTATTTTACTTTCTGCCCAGACGTTTGTTTTAAATTTTGTTTCAAAACGGCCTAGTGCCTAACCGCAAATGATGAGAGGAATGCATTCCTCATCATGAGTTTTGATCATTTTGATAAGGACCTTTAACAAATTTTTGGCATGCGAAGAAGATATTTTCAGAAAATATCTTCTCGCTCATGTATGGAGGTGTCTATATAAGAAAAATCAAAAGAGAAAAACAGGTTCCAAATTTTCTGAATAATTGACTGTAGACGAATTTCTTGTATGAATTTCTATGAAAGCTTTAATACAAATGTGAAGAGCCCGTTGGGTTTCAATGAGAAGGAGTTTGATCTTTAATGACGATTCTGGTCTTGGTGCTTTATAGTGCGTAATTTTCTCCTATGTGTTGTAGCTTAGTCCTCATTTCATTTACACCCATTTATCTTGTATCACATTCTAGAATGCGAGTAGCCCATTGTTTCTGATATAAATTTATCCTTGTTGATACTTATTTCATTAGCTTTACGGCAATTTAAATATGGCTCAGGTGTGATATACTGTTTCATTTTCAATTCATCCGTACTTCTTCTATACTGGCTGTTTTGAGATGTTATTTACAAATGTTGTCTTCATGTGTGGATTCTTAATTTCATAAGCCCACTACGTGCTGGTATATATTTCTGGATGTTGTCTCAACAGTAGTCAGTATTCTCTTTATTCTACGTATGCAGTAGATACTATATGATTATCAATCTCTGTGAAGTATTTAGAATCCAACCCTCCTTGCAGTAAAGCTGCCTTTGAATTGTCCGATACAATTCGTGTTAAAGTTCTGCTTCTTGCCTCTGCAGTATTGCTTTCTCTGTATCAAACTTCTAAAAGTTTTGGTCCCATTTAGTTAAATTTCCTGTTACAATAATTAACATGAGAGCTTTGTCTTACTAATTATCCCTGTCATATCATTTTTCTCCTTGCTACATAAGATGTCCTAGGCACTAGTCTTTCACAACTCGAGGTTGTCTCTAGGAATGACAACATCTTTTTGGCGCCGTTGCCGGGGAACGAAGTTGAGAACAAATTAAAATCCTTGGGCCTCGACAAAACCCTATTCACTCTTCAGTTAAGTGAGCATGGAGAGTTGAGAGTTGTACATCCCTCACCTTGGCGACTCCACATCCGTTTTTCAGATAAATCTAATTGCAGTCCTGGATCCTCGGAAGCCACACCTTAGGTCAGATACGTCTCAGCCAAAGACACCCTCTGTGTCTGACCCAGAGAGAATCTTACATAGAAGAAATTGGAGGGAGAGACATTTTACTCATACTGAGATCCCGCAATTCTCTTTAGAAGACCTCCCTTCCTCCTCTTCTCAAGTGGCCCAAGTACAAGATTCTCACTCCACTGTGGGAGAAACTGGTTACTACTCAGACAGTTTACCTCCTGGAAACGTCTGAGTTAAGGACGAGGCCGAGTCAATAGATACCACCCATTACATACTCCACCCCACTCCAGAGGCTAAAGAAGTAAAAGAAGTCACTGAAGTATCTGCTGTTAATACTCTGCCTTTGTCTCCATCATCCCAAGCTGCTGTTCACTATATTCCCACCATCATCCACACCTCACTTCCACCTCCTCCTCCTCTTACACATCAAACTCTCTTGTTACCTCCACCCCCTCCTCCAATGGCTAACGTTCCAAGTTTCTTGCTGAATAAATATGCCCCTCTAGCTTTACCTCAAGTGCTGAATGACCTACCACAAGATTATCTAAAGATCCTGCCTCGTTTCAATGGAGAGAACGAGGTTGAAGCTCAAAAACACCTTGAGGTCTTCTGCTCCTTTGCAGAAAATTTCAACGTGGAACATCTTGACGTAGTCCTAAGACTATTTGTGCAATCCCTCGACGGTGAAGCCAGAAAATGGTTCAAGACGCTGGGAGACCATTCTATAAATACGTGGGAAGCAATGGAAGACAATTTTCTCAAAAAATGGGGAGAAAAGAAAGACCATGGACACTTTCTGACTGAGTTTAATACACTTAAGAAAAGACACAATGAAGGGGTGGCCGAGTTTATTAAGATATTTAACAAGTTGTACCTGAGCCTTCCTACAGAAATGAAACCGCACCAGACCACTGCCAAGGTTGTGTTCGTGGCAGCCTTTGACTCAGAATTCGGCTTCTCTCTAAGAGAAAGAAAGCCAGCCACTTTGGATGATTCTCAGACAGATGCACTGGAGCTTGAAGCAAACTTTGCCTCCACTGGAAAATCCAAAGGAAAATCTGAGCAGGACACGAGAAGAAGGGGAAAGGAAGAGGTATCCACCTCGAGCCAAGATAGAGATTTAGCTAATGACAGGATTGAGGAGATGAACAAGATGATCAAGAATCTCTCAAGCAAGCTGGTAAAGCTTGAAATGGAGGCAAAGAATTCATCCTCCAAGAATTTCCAAAATGCTCCAAACAGAGGCTTTAACCCTCAATACAGAAAGCCACCCTTGCAGATACTGCAAAGGGGACAGAAGGAGCAGCAAGATCAAGTACCACACCCTCTATACTTAGAAGGGCAAGTAGAGGGTTCTACTGAAGACACCGCTTATGAGCAAGAAGAGGCATACCTTTCTTTCTCAAACAGTGATGAAGTTGAATGTCCTTTACATGAAAGTGACGAAGTGGAGGTGCAGGCACACACAGAAGGGAAAGCTATTGAGGATACTGAAGATCCTGAGATTGATGAATACTGCAAGCAGTTCGTCGATTTCATGCAAGATCAATTCAATAGAAAATATGACCTCAGATCTTCGAGGAAGAGAACTCGCACCCAAGACCAGGAGGAGGACACACCCCAAGAAGGAGCACCTGTACAAAAGGAGGCAACTCCTCAAAAGACCCCGGACAAAGGTAAGAGGCCCCTTAACCAACCTTTACAGTCTGCTGATCAAATTCCTTCATCTTCGCAAGTGTCTACACCCCCTAGTGTCAAGCCAATCTTAAAAGAAGTCAAACCTTCCCCTCAGAATAAAGACTCCAAAGATAAATAACCAAAAGAGGTGTCAGTAGATAAGTCCTCCTTTGCTTTCAGTTTACAGAAGGAGCTTGAGAAAGTGAAAATCCCAGTCCCCTTGACCGAGTTGTTAAAACAACCTGCATATCAGTCCCAAGTCACGTCATTTATTCCCCCTCCAGAAGTAATAAACATTCCAGACAGTCTGAACCTTCAGGAAGAAAGACCTATGGTTGTCTGAACCTTCAGGAAGAAAGACCTGTCGAAGAATTGGATGCTGCTACTCCCCCTTTTTATGTGTCTTTAATAATACATGACCTACTGGTGCATAACTGCATGTTAGATTTGGGAGCCTCTCATAATCTTTTACCCCTCTCGATCATGGAGCAACTAGGACTACAAATCACCTACCCATACAAAGACCTATACTCATTTGACTCCTAAAGAGTTAAGTGCCTGGGCATGATAAAGGACTTAGTGGTTAACCTGGCTCAGATCCCAGCAAAAAGTGTAGTGATGGATATAGTGGTGGCGGACATTCCAGCTTGCTTTGGCATGCTACTGTCAAGATCTTGGGGGACCAAAATTGGTGGATCGATCAAGTTGGACCTGACCTATGCCACTATCCCTGTATTTGGTGGCCAAGAGAGGAGGCTGTATCGGGAAACCAGATTTGTTAAGACAGTTACCAAGGCAGATGACTCAGTAAATTCTCCGGTTTGTAGTAGGGGGGGGGATTTATCATGTTTAATTCTGGAGGAAGATCAAGAGTATTCTCATGAACCATCATTCTGCCAGATCAAGACAGAGCATTCCATAGAAAGTCCAAAATCAGAAATCTGGACACTTCATTTTGATGGGGCTAACTCCAAGGAAGGTAATGGGGCTGGGGTGTTATTGATTTCTCCTGTAGGCCAATGGGTGCCTTTATCTTTCAAGATGGAGTATGAAGCCACTAATAATGTGGCTGAGTATGAAGCACTTATACTGGGGTTGTAGACAACCAGGAGTATGAACATACAAATTCTAAAAGTTTTGGGAGATTCAGAACTGATAGTCAGACAGGTGTGGAATCAGTGCCAAGATAAACATCCTAAGCTAAGGGCTTATAGGAATGAAGTTTGGGATCTGGTGGAGAATTTATTCTTGGCATTTAATATCCATTTCATTCCCCGGGAGTAGAATAGAATGGCAGACTCCCTTGCAGTGGCTGCCATCACTTTTCGCCCACCTCAGAATCCTCTCTTGAGATATGAAATTGAGGTACGCTATCGGCCATCAATCCCAGACAATATCAAACACTAGCAAGTATTCGAAGATGAGGAGCAGGTGAAGAGATTTTTGGAAATAGTTGGATAATTTTCCAACATGGAGATTGATAGTTGTGAAGAGGAGGAGACTGAAAACACTTCAGGAGATAAGTGGGAAGAAAAGGTAGCTAGTCATAAATTTCTGCAGTTGAAAGGGAATGTCATTCCCCGAGGACTAGTGCCTTTAGAAAGGCTGTTTAACAAGAATGATGTCCCACTACAGCCGAAAAAAGTTGTGGAGGAGAATCAAGTAGAAGATCTAAATCTTGGCACTAAGGCTGACCCCAAGATCGTGAAGCTGTCCAAGAAGGTCCCCGAAGAATATAAACAGTTTTACCAGAAGTTATTTCAGTCCTATAAAGATGTGTTTGCATGGTCTAACCAAGACCTAAAAAATTTTGATATCAGCATTATGCAGCATAAAATTCCACTGAAGGGGGATGCCAAACCACATAAGCAGAAGCTCAGGCAGATAAATCCATTGTTGCTACCCTCTTTTGAGAAAGAAATTAAGAAATTGCTGAGGGCCAAAATCATTGTACCATTGAGATATTCTAAGTGGGTAGCAAATCTAGTCCCTGTATGGAAGAAGAATGGAGAAATAAGGTTCTGTGTTGATTTTAGGAATCTGAATAGAGAATCCTTAAAGGATAATTACCCACTGCCGAAGATGGACCACATCCTGCAGAAAGTGGTAGGAGCGGCTCGAATGTCGATGATGGATGGATTCTCTGGGTACAATCAGGTGGCCGTACTACCAGAAGATCAAAAGAAGACTGCCTTTACCACTCCGTGGGGGACATTTATGTAGGCCATGATGCCTTTTGGGTTGATTAACGCAGGGGCCACTTTTCAGAGGGCCATGGACATTGCTTTTATCGGAGAGAAAGATAAGTTTGTGGTGGTGTATTTGGACGACATTACGGTGTTCTCAAAATATGATGTAGAGCACATAGAACACCTACGCAGAACCTTCGAGAAGTGTAGAAAGTATGGCCTCTCCCTAAATCCGCAGAAGTCCCTGTTTGCACTGGAAGAGGGCAAGCTCTTAGGACACATTGTAACCAAAGATGGAGTAAAGATAGATCCTAAGAGAGTAGAAGTCATAAACGTCATTTCCCTCCCCAGGAATAAGAAGGAAGTTCAGGTATTCCTAGGTCGTATGAATTTCCTGAGCAGATTCATCCCTAACTATGCTGAGATAGTTAGGCATATTACTGACATGCTAAAGAAGAACAATGAGGTTAAGTGGTCACAAGAATCAAGAGAAGCTTTTGCCAGAATTAAAAATGCATTCGCTAAAGCTCCTGTGTTAGCCGGGCCAGACTATGCCAAACCTTTTATGATCTTTTCCTTTGCATCACCTCACACAGTAGCAGGAGTGTTGCTGCAGAAAAATGAAGATGGGTACGAGCAGCCTATTGCCTTTTTCAGTCAGGTGCTTCGTGATGCTGAGCTGAAATATAACATATTGGAAAAGCAGGCATATGTGCTGGTGAAATACCTCAAGGCCTTTCGTATGTATGTCCTCCAGTCCCACATCACTGCATTTGTGCCCACAGTAGCTGTCAAAGATATCCTTTTCCAAGGAGATAGTGAAGGAAAAAGAGGGAAATGGATAGCCAAAATACAGGAGTATGAGCTGGAAATCCACCCTACTAAACTAATCAAGGGACAGGGATTAGCCAAAATCTTGTCTGAGTCAAATTGCCAGGCTCTAGGAATAAATCTGTCCATGGTGGCAAATGAGGCATCTGAAGGGAAAGAAGAACCACAGGGAGTAGAGATAGCTTCCCAGAAGACACATATGAAGTACCTCACCAGCCAATAGTACAAGGAAATAGTGGAATATCTGCTAACACTAAGTTGCCCACCCAGCTGTGAAAAAGCTAAATACAGAGCACTGAGGTTGAATTCACAGAAGTACATGGTTGCAAACAGCCGGCTGTATTGGAAAGACCCCTCAGGCATTCTGCTCCTATGCCTGACAGAGGAAGAGGTAGAGGGTATAATGGCTGAGTTTCACGAAGGAATCTGTGGGGGCCATTATAGTTGGAGGGCTACTGCTCACAAGATCCTGAAAGCTGGTTTCTTCTGGCCTAAACTATTTGGAGATGTGTTTACCAAAGTTAGAGCCTATGAGAAGTGCCAAAAGTTTGCTGAGAGACAGAAGCTAGGACCTCTCCCCATGATACCTATCCACGTAGATGAGCCATTCCAGCAGTGGGGAATTGACTTCATTAGAGAAATACACCCCCCATCCAGTGGTTAGCATAAGTGGATATTAACCGCCATAGATTATTTCACAAAGTGGGTAGAAGCTATACCCACCAGAAACGCAACAGACACCATGGTGATGAAATTCATAGAAGAAAACATCATATCCAGATTTGGTTGCCCTGCTAATATTGTGACCGATAATGCACAGGCCTTTAAATCTACAAAGTTCGTCAACTTCTGTCAGCAGTACAACATTGCACTAGGCCACTCTACAGCCTATTACCCACAGGGAAATGGCCTGGTAGAGTCATCAAATAAAACATTGGTGAGGGCACTGAAGAAGGCTATTAATGAAAATCAGAAGAATTGGGATTCCCAGTTAAAATTCGCTCTATGGGCTAACAGGATTACTAGCAAGAGAGCAACCGGGAAGTCCCCATACGAATTATTATATGGGAGGGAAACAGTTTTCCCTGTACAGCTAGCATTACCAATGGCTCGATTCATGCAAGAAAGTCAGGAAGAACCGGATGATTTAACTAGGAGAATTAACCAGCTGGTGGAGCTAGAAGAAATGTGGAACCAGGTGAGTCAGAGGCTAGTTGAATACCAAGAAAAAATGAAGTACCTTTTCGATCAACATGCCAAAGATAGAAAATTACAGATTGGGGATTTAGTACTCAGATGGGACATTTGAAGGGCTGATAAAGGTAAACATAGTAAATTCGACCCCCTCTGGTTCGGCCCCTTTAAAATTGCAGAACAAGGTGGCAACAATACTTTTAGGTTGGAAAATTTACAGGGAGATCTGCTCGACGCCCCTATAAACGGCCAGTTTCTCAAGCCTTATTTCCAATTCTGAGTAAGGCCGAGAGAGCATGCTGTATCATATTGTATATTAGTGTTTGTTTTCATATTTTCTTGAATAATGTGTGTGTGTGTGTGTCATGACGAATCATGAAGAGGAATGGTGTTCACAGAAGATAAACAGGTGGTCTGCAAAGTTCTCGACACGCTCAAGGACGAACGTGCCATCCCCAGGTGGAGCCAATGTTGATCATGAATTAACATTAGTCATTCTTCCGAGTTAACTCTTGGGTAGACATGTATCGAATATTATGGCTGATGATGAAACATTTAAAAGGTTGGGTAAAAAGAGAAGAGGATGTGGCAAGTATTGCACTTAAAACAAAACATGTATACGAGAAGGGTCAAAAAGATAAAACAAAAGGGAAAAGGTGCCGCAGAAGGGCGCAAGTACATGGTGCAAATGGCGCAAAGACAAAAACTGTTAAAAATTTGGCCGCGTCCCAAATGTGCACTTGAGGGAATTCTCCATATGAGAATTTCCGCGAGGGTCAAGAGGCAGAAGAGGGAACAGACCAATACCCTCGCGGAATTACATGGACGTGCCACGGGGTGGGCCCAAGGTAAAAAATGACGTGGCAGCTCAAAGCGCGAAATTTCAGTGACGTGGAAGAATGGAATGTGGGCCCTAAAGACTGGTACGCTGTGTATCTAACTCGTCTTACGAATAAGATGTTTCAAGAACCGTATGGTTTATTGCAGCAGAAAGGTAGGGTGAGTTTCTAGGCGAACTGGTACTGAGGCCCGTACTAGTATTAAACCCGGCACGCGGTGTTCACCTGTTCCCTGCTGATACCCAATCCCTATGCGCCGCATGCTCCACTATCAGTGTCCTTATGACACTTTCCCCCCATTTATTTTACCTATCCGCATTTTTACCTCAGAACACTCAGTCATAAAATAACAGTCTTCCCGTATTTTACTCCACTAAAAGTCGCAGGTTTTCCAGCTATGGTATAAACTAAGTGGGAACCAGTGCCAAGGTCTACCTAGTCGCTATCAACACCCCCGCGTCGTTTTCCTAAGAATATTTCCTTGTTGCACAGGTATTCTGTCCCTCATTTTCCCTCTGCTTTCCTTTCGTCTTTTAAAAGTTTTATATGTCATTCATGGGAAGGGGCACGCCCAAGAAAGCCAAACCAGAAACGCCTCAGGTCCGAGAAACCAGAAACCCTCCCGGGTTCGATCCTTTCATCGACCTGCAAGCTGAAATCCGTGATCCAAAATACCCTTTTCACATCAGCAGCATTAAACTTGAGCTTTTTAGATGACATATTGGGAATAGAGACTGATATCGGGTGGTTGTGTCTGGTTTTTACCATCAAATTACCCCCCGCAGTCTATTCTATGGTTGATTTTATTTGCTGGCTCAGAGATGCTTACGACGAGCGTCGAGGCACGTTTACGTCTCCTCAGGGGAATAAGATTTTTTCTCTTTCCCCTGACATTATCAGGCAAGCCCTCCGCTTTCCCACCAGCGCCACATAAATCAGTTTCAGCGAAGTGGATTTAACCTCCCATTTCACCAAACTGCCATGGGAGCACCAAAACGACTTCATTTCCTCCATCACCAGCAACTAGGCTACGTCTCTTCCTGCTGCAGAACCTTTCCCGCTGAGCCTGTTCATAGAGGAAGTATAGCCTATCCTTGCCCTCATCGCTGGTCTTTTAGGTGTAGGCGCTTTGGGGGAAATCACCAGGGTATGTGTTTATTTCTTGTGGTTAATGTCTCAAAAGGGGTTAGTGTTAGATATCCCTGGCTTCCTTGCTGCTACCATTCAGAATCAGTTCCAAGAGCTTTCAGAAACCAGTCACTTCTGCTTTTGTTCGATGGTCTTCTATCTTTTCCTACATCAGCACGCTGATAAGTTTGAGGGTTTGGGTTTAGATAGGGTTTATGAGGAGAATTCCCAACCCCGACCAGTTTTTGACTGGAATTGTTCTGTACGCCAATTACCTAAGGGAGAGGGTTATTCCAGTTTTGTAAATGATTTCATGTCCATTGCCTATACTATTATCCATGATTCACCCTCACCTAGAGTTTTTCCTGAAATGAAGAGCTGGCTACAAGCCATAAAATCCCAGAGAACTGGGGATTGGTATCTATTTGAAAATTACACTGAAATTCGGGTCTACAGAGCCGAGGTTTCCCCTTACCAGCTGCCTGTGTTTCCTGTTCGACGAGTCTATGCTCTGGAGTATATTCGACAGACCCTCAAGGCCGACCAACTCCACTTTGTCCCTGCAAAGAAGGGTTTCAACCTGAGACTCCCTATCACTATCGACCCTTTTGTTGTGAATTTAAGAGAAGCCCTTCCCATTATCGAGACGCTGTTGCAAGGCATGGACCTAAGGCTGGGAAAGGGTTGGGACTATGATCCTCGGGAAATTATATCAAAAAGAAGAAAGAGGAAGAATTCCACACCTTATATACATGAATCAAGGCCGTTCATAGAGTGGAGGGCTAACCTTGAAACTTGGCCTTTGATTTCGCAAATGGAAACAGATTCATCTTCCATAGGGGAAGAAGAGGACGTCAATAAAGGCCAAGGCGGAGAAGAAGCAGGTCCCTCAGGAGAAGGTTCTCCCCTTCGCAAAAAGCAGAAAACAGCCTCCAACAAGGCAGAAGTCATAGGAGAAGAACAACTGCTTGAGCCGTTTGCACCATACGGCTAGCTCGACAGTAGCAAGCCAGGGATCAAAGTATTGAGAGACAGTGTTACCTCTTTCGACTTCTCGGAAGTCGCACAGGCCATCAGAGATCATACCTCACCAAGGGAAATTGCAAGGAGCCAGGGAAACAGAGTGATCAGGGATAAGTACAAAGCCGAGCTGGAGGGGTATGTAGAGAAGTATCACACCAGGGTTTCCGCCTCCATGAATGTGGATACAGAACACCTGGTATTATCTATGGCAGAGGCCATCTTGGATCCCGATACAGGTATCACTAGTTACCGGGTGATTGAGCATGAAATTGACATGGGCAAGGTGCCATCACTCGACAAATGTAACCTGTTTCAGGTCGTGGGGGATATGCTGAAGGACGAGATGATGCGGGTTACCATTGCGCTGAGAAAACTGGAGAAAAAGCATGAACAGGTGTGGACAACCCTGAAGAATGAACAGGCAAACTCTCGCGCCCGAGCAAATCAAATACGCGGCCTCCAGGAGATAATCAAAGGAAAGGATACGAGAAAAACAAACCCGCAGCGCACTTTGATAGAACAATTGTAGAAGGAGGTCGTGTCATTGAAAAGTAAGGTCAACATACTGGCCTCCCACCATGTTCAAACGGCCGAGTTGGCACAAGCAGAGAAAGAAAAAGCAGAATTGGCTGACACACTGGCAAAGGAGAGGGAGGACAAAGAGAAAATGGTTGAAACAATCATCACCCTTCAGAGTAGGTTGACGAAGATGTAGAACACCTGGGACACGCACAGCTGTGCGCCTGCCACAACCCCACCAGAGACGAGTTCGCTGTCAGAGCAACTGAATTCAGTGAAAGATACAAATGATATATTAGAAAATCAGGCATCCACTGTTAGGCAAAGGATCACTGATTTGGAAAATTTCCTGGTTGATAATGGCAGGAAAATAAAGACACTGCAGAAAGAGATCGAACAAGAAAAGAAGACAAGAGCCGACCAGCAGAAAACCATCACTGACCTCAAAAACTGCATGAAGGTTAATATCACCCTCAGTGAAGCTAGAAGTATAATTTGGTTGGACATAATCTCAGCGGTGATAGAAAATTGGGGTTTCCTAAAAATGATGGGGGAAAACAAATTTGCTATACCCTATCTCAACAGGAAATTACAGGAGGCAGACTTCAACTTGTCCGGCAGAGCCCAGCATGCCATAAACTATATTTCATTCTTGAAGGAGTTGGAATCTGATGAGGTGGAGAAGCATGGCATACCAAGTCGATTCATGGAAGCCTTTGAATGCCAAAAAATCATTGACAAGGAGGCGACCCGAGTTACAACTTCGAGAGCCCTGCAACTTGTGGTAGCAAACGTGGGTCAATTCGATGCAGTATGGGACAAGATTACAACATCTGGACTACCGTCTTGTTGGGACCCAACCACTCCTTCCATGCTACGACCGTTGACAGAGTATAAGACACACCTACAGGAAGAAAAAGACCGGACGGACATCCTGTCGGATAAAACCGCTCGGTTAAAGGCCGAAACAAAATAGTTTCATCCCTTCGCCAAGAGTTCGCCCTCCTTCATCTTATAAAGCACAAGCTCCCCACCGAGGCAAGTTTCAACGACCTCACAGAGGCCTATGTCAGGGTGGAAAAATTCGCAGTGATGCCCAAACCATCAGCAGAAAGCCAGCAAAGATGCACTCAGTTCTCCAGTCAGATCGTTAGCTCGTCCGCAAATGTTCCACCACATGTGTCAGCAACAACCTTGACCCCTTCTCGTCCATAAAACACTGATAATTCATGATTCGGCCCAAGCGGACTTTTTACTTTTACTTTGGTGAGTTATTTACAAGTTTCCGGTGGAATTTATATTTCACCTCAGTATTTTACTTTCTGCCCAGACGTTTGTTTTAAATTTTGTTTCAAAACGGCCTAGTGCCTAACCGCAAATGATGAGAGGAATGCATTCCTCATCATGAGTTTTGATCATTTTGATAAGGACCTTTAACAAATTTTTGGCATGCGAAGAAGATATTTTCAGAAAATATCTTCTCGCTCATGTATGGAGGTGTCTATATAAGAAAAATCAAAAGAGAAAAACAGGTTCCAAATTTTCTGAAGAATTGACTGTAGAAGAATTTCTTGTATGCATTTATGTGAAAGCTTTAATACAAATGTGAAGAGCCCACTGGGTTTCAATGAGAAGGAGTTTGATCTTTAATGAGGATTCTGGTCTTGGTGCTTTATAGCGCGTAATTTTCTCCTATGTGTTGTAGCTTACCCTTCATTTCATTTACATCCATTTATCTTGTATCACATTCTAGAATGCGAGTAGCCCACTATTTCTGATATAAATTTATCCTTTTTGATACTTATGTCATTAGCTTTATGACACTTTAAATATGGCTCAGGTGTGATATACTGTTTCATTTTCAATTCATCAGTACTTCTGCTATACTGTCTGTTTTGAGATGTTATTTACAAATGTTGTCTTCATGTGTGGATTATTAATTTCATAAGCCCACTACGTGTTGGTATATATTTCTGGATGTTGTCTCAACAGTAGTCAGTATTCTCTTTATTCTACGTATGCAGTAGATACTCTATGATTATCAATCTCTGTGAAGTATTTAGAATCTAGCCCTCCTTGCAGTAAAGATGCCTTTGAATTGTCCGATACAATTCGTGTTAAAGTTCCGCTTCTTGCCTCTGCAGTATTGCTTTCTCTGTATCAAACTTCTGAAAGTTCTGGTCCCATTCAGTTAAATTTCCTGTTACAAGAAATAGCATGAGAGCTTTGTCTTACTAATTATCCCTATCATATCATTTTGCTCCTTGCTACATAAGATGTCCTAGGCACTGGTCTTTCACAACTCAAGGCTGTCTCTAGGAATGACAACATATCCAATGATGATTGGCAAAGGTCATTCTTCAGTGAGAGAGAATGAGACAATATTGATCATAAAACTAATTTTGTGGTTCTTTCAAAGGACTAATACATAATTTCATGAAGATATCTTGGTATATTTAAAAATCAACAATATTATTTATTGTTTTGTGTGTTATAAATATATAGGGAAACACAAAATGTTATCTAACCAAGATGTGGAAAAAAAACAGTTTGAGGTTCAAGGATTAGTTGGATAGAGTATCTAACTTCTTGTATTGGTAGGAAAAGGTGACATTGATATCAAAAGAACAATATCTTTGGGACTTTGTAGAACTTATTTTTTATTGAACCAATAGATCTTGTATATAAGGTGACTCATATGAAGAAATAAATTACAAATAAAAGGATAATCATGGATGTTGTAAAGGATCAATTGATCCCACACTTGGTAGAAAAGAAGTCAAGTAGGGATATGGTCAAATCTTTAGTGGACCTATTCTAAAGTGACAACATGAACAAAAAGAGGAACTTGAGAAACTAGCTCGGATCTATCTAGATGTCATGGTTTAATAACATTACTAGTTACTTCATGAGAATCACCTAGACATTGGATTAGTTTGCAGCCATTTGGAATAAAGTGGAGTTCGTAGAGCTCATAAATGTGGTACTTTATGGTTTTCCCAAGTAATGGGAACCATTTTTCAAGGGTATTTATGATTGAGATAACCTTCCCAATTGAGAAAGGCTTTGGGATGACTACATCTAGGAAGAGACTAGGGAGGAGTCTAAATCCAAAAAATAGGGAGATGGAGAGGAGAACATGCACTAGTCAATATGGTCAAGAATGGAAAAGGGGAGGATTCCAAGGGTAACAATGAGAGGGAAACCTCTCATATAAAGAAGAAGGACTTGAGAAAGTTCAAGTGCCTCATTTTCCAAAATAAGAGGGATCATGCATTATACTGATTAGAGAAGAACAAATGGAAAGGGAAGGCACAATATATAGTAGCATTAGTATAGCTTGAGCTTGATGATTTTGTAGTGAAGTTCGAGAAAGAATTCTCATTTTCATTTTTCCTATATACCAACACCATCATCAGAAGTGCTTCGTACTTGGATAGTGGTGCATCATGTCATATGATAGAGGCATGAAATCTATTTATAAATTTTAAAGAGAGTGACTCATATTTATCTATGGAAATTTGTAATGTTGCTAGGTATGCAGTGAAGGGGGTTGGAACCATTAATTTATACCTAGATTCAGGAGGCACAATGGAAGCTAAGGATGTGATATTTGTATTGGGAATGAAGAATAAATTTCTATCAGTCTTATTAATTCAAGCATATAGAATGTGTAGCCATGTTTAGGAATGGGAAGGTGCACATTATTTTAAAGGATTATGTGCTAGACACAACAATGATTGTTGGGGTTAGAGAGAGAAACTATATAGGTTGATGGGAAAACCTATTAAGGAATTAGTACATGACAATGGGAACCTATGTGAGTTATATCACAAGAGGATGGGACACATGGACTACATGCATTATCATTTCTAAGGGATATTTTCATTGGTCTCCCAGATTTTAGTATTTAGTAGTATGATATGTGCAAAGGGTGTTTCCCTAGAAGGAATGTCAACTCTTATTTTTAAAGAAATGAAAGTAGTTCAAAGGGGATATTGGATCTTATTCATTCATATGTATGTGGATCAATGTCAATGGAATTAATATAAGTATCACAATACTATGTCACATTTATTGATGATTATTCTAGGAAAACCTAGATCTTCTTCATGAAGACCAAGGATGAGGTCTTCAGTTGGTTCCAAGAGTTCAAGGCCCAAGTTTAGAAACATAAAATAAATAAGATAAGGGTATTAATATTATATAACGAGGGGGGGGGGATTATATCTCCAATTAATTCAATAATTTCTGCAAAGAGGTAGGGATCAAGAGGGAGATGATAGTCTTGTACAAATTACAACAGAATGGGATTGAAGAGAGAAAGAGTCAGTCCATCATTATTTTTTCTAAGGATATGATACATGACCAAAATTTTCCTATATTTATTTCGGTAGAAGCATGTAACACTATACTATATGAAAAATAGGATTCCTCACAATATTTTGGTAAAATACTACTTAGGAGGCATTCATAGGGGTGAAGCTAGAGAAAGGTCACTTGTGGATATTTAGTTATCCAGTGTTTTTCCATGTTCCAATGGAGAAGAGTATGAATATGGTGAATTTGGGAGAAATATATTTGTTGGATATAGTGAGACCTCAAATTTTTACAGGGTCTTCATACTATTATAGAGGAAGATGATTATGACTAGGGATATTATATTCGAGGAGAAATTAGCATCCAAGAAGTCTCATGAGTTTCCACTAGAAATGAAAAAGAAAGAGTAGGAGGTTCCAAAGGTAGAGTAGAGTGTAGAGGCTTATATTTAAGGGAGTGAAGTTTAGGTGGGAAGAGTCAATGTATCCTTCCATTTATGTCACAAGACCTAGGTTGATTGAGTAGACATTGAGGGGTTCTCAATAACACATGGAGGACTCTAGGAAGGCATTTAGGGAGAGTGGGAATTTGAATATGTTTCTAAATTACATGGCACTAATGAGTATCATAATAAAATAGGTATCAGATCATGATGTTTTGAGGAAATCCATGGTGAAGGATGACATGTCAAACATTGTGCTAGACCGGAGGGAAAACTAGTTCCGTGTGACTCTTCAAGAAGTACCTTCCTCACTAAGGGGGGTGTTGATTGTTTTGGCCTAGGTTGGTACTTCCAAATAGGACTAAGTGTTTAGGCATGTGGAAAATACGTAATTGACCGTTGACCTTATAAATTTCTTTAATCATTATTTTTATTAAATTTTAAAAGATAACTTGAGTTATTAAAATAAAATGTAAAGGTAATTTGAATTTGTGAATTAGATGAATATCAACCATTGATTTCAAGTGATATTGAGATATAATCTCAATCCTTAATCATTTTGGAGATTATGGTTAAGGATTCAATAGATAGCTCAAACTTAGAAAATGAACGCTAGGCTAAGGGAGAAGACACATCTTGAGCACAATACACAGTGAGACTGAGACCTTAGTGACTAGGTGGTTAAGGACTTACATTGAAGTGTGAAAAGGTTTGAGGAAGTGTGTAAAAATCAACAAGGGAAGTATCTAGATTACCCAATAGATTGAAGGATAGATAAAAGGTTTGATCATCGGGATCAAAGTCCAAGTTTATTGTTGTAAGTTTATCACATGAGCTTGTATGCCCTAATGACAGGCTATCTCTCCAACACTAATGGTGAATCATTATGGATCCTTGACTGCTAGATCCTACAGGGGGTTCAAAAACAACTCATAAATTCACACCTGATAGGATGCATCAGAGTACCTTGGAACTCGCTGTCATTAATGGTGATGGGACTCACATTAGTTAACAGTTGACCTCAATGACTGGTAATCCAATGAGATCATTGCACATTCAACATCAACACTTTCATTCATGTGAAATGGAATATACAAAAAGGGGAATATACAATTTTTATTATAGAAGGATTTCCTGTAGAACGTTCAAGAGTTATGGTTCTATTTCCTACAACAACACCACTGGTTTCCTAAAGAACAAAAATTGCATACACAACATTAGCTTAAATTAGTCTTATAAAGTACTGGAATTTTTATTATTGGTTGGGATCATGAACTATATAATTATGCATCTAATGTAATTTCAAAGTGGGCTATCATTTCAAGACAAAGGAAATCGTCATCCAAGGACTGGATCATTAGAAGGTAATATCAGTAGGGTACTGTTAGTGACATGATGCTTAAGTTGAAAGGTAATGATGCTTTAAAATTTTAAAAATTTGCATGAATTTAATTCATGGTAACCCTTGCGGAAAAACACAGATTTCAGTCGTTACGTCATAAACCGAGTTCCATGCTTGACCATCATAACTCTGACACATCCTTTGGTTATATTTGTGATATCCATTCCACAGGTTGGATCTGTTGATCAACGGTTGTCATTGATGTCAACCCAAGCAGCACCAGAGGCTAACCCAATATTGCATGGGAATTTTAACCTACCAAATTAATACATTCTAGGTGAATAAGGATTTTTATGGTTTCTACTTGTCAAGATGTTCCCGTTGATATATGGCACTTCATGTAATTCTTCACGGTTTGAGAGATATTCATGTTTGAAGTTTGTACCCCCAGTTAGTGGGCTAAAACCCCATGGGGTTGTGGCATGGGTCATTGAAAAGTCATAATTAATATTTTTTAAGCTCCTAAAATCCCTCCCACGTTTACTTGTTGAATCCCCTCTCAACCTAAGCATTTATATAAATTGTGATCCTCATATCCTCCTCATGCAAGGGATTTTTTTATCTGAAACAGGTTATCATGGAACGTTCACTCTAAATTTGTTTCTACAAAGGTTCAGAAGCTGAAATTTTTATGAGGAAAAGCAAAAATCTTGAGGAAGCTACTGTGAAAATTTCAGACCAAGGTGCACAATATTTTTGGAGATATGATCTGTCGAAGTTAGTGTTTTTGCAGGCTCCTGAAATTCATCTCAAAGAAGTGACCTTGGGAAAATTGTCATAACTCTCTCTGTGAGTATCAGATTGGAATTCTGTAAAAAGTAGAAGATAGTGTACAGTCTGTATCTTTCTCTCTATCAATTTCATAGCCAAATGAAGAAACAGTGACATGTGACACGTCGTACATGGTCGCTCTGCTGAAAGAGTCCATACTTAGGGCATTGTGAGAGATTGGGTATAAATCTCCCTTGAAGAATCCAAATTGGGTTAGATCTGTGGCCTTGGAAACAAAACTCATAGGAATACTACAGTACCGAAAATTAGATATTGGGGATCTGAAATAACATAGATACACTAGATTCAATATCAAGCTCCTAGAAGGAAAAGAAAAAGCTAGATCATGTGTTGTCAAGGGCTGCAAAGGACCAAACTTTCTAGGGAAGCAAAGCAAAGAAAGGTGCAACAGAGGGTAGCATGATAAGAGCAGAAACCAAGGTACATAAAAACAGCAAGAAATTCATCACATGAAGTCTTCAAGTGGGCAGCATTGCATACAATCATTGTAAAGGTATCATTATACTAAGTCATTGTAAATACATTATTATACAAATTGTACTAGTGTCTATCTGCCAAAAGTTGAAGAGGAAGTTTCAGGTGGTCTAGGATCATCATTAGGTGGTTCTATCATAGCTGGGGTTATGTTCTAGTGTGTCTTATTCTTGTACATCATTCTATATCATTGTAAATTGGACCATTTTCCCTGGTACGGGAGTCCATTCTTCTTTTATTATTCTACAGGGTGGTAGGGTGGTGCTAGGGTGAGTTGTAGCTCATTGGGTGTTGGAGCATCCATTCAGTTGACTACTGAAGAATCTCGAGCATTGGAGCATCCATCTAGTGGAAGCTGGAGTAGAATGATTTTCTAGATTCTAGGAAGTTGGAGCTTTATTTTCAATTGGAGTTGAATATTAAAGAATTATTAGAAAAGCATTAGGTGGTTTTTTGTCCCGGAGTGGGTTTCCACCTTAAAAACTGTGTGCATTTTTGTTCCTCTTGTTTGCTGCTATCATTATACAAACATTGATAATAATTTAATACTAACTAATGCTCTAATTGAATGGAATACTGATTCACCCCCCCCCCCCCCCCCAATATTTCAACCGGTGGTTTGAAGCTTAGTTCCTTCAATATGAGTTTAACGATAAGAATGAGGTCATGGAGCATACCAAGAATGGTGTACCTTTGTTCAATGAAAATAATTATGCACTCTAGAATGGAATAATGGAGGTCTATCTCATGGCAAAAGGTTACGAAGTATGGGACACTGTTCAAAATGGCTTTACACCAACCGCGAATGAATAAGGTAAGAAGAATTTGGTAAATGATGCAAAAGCAAAGAATATTATTATCATTGAACTTATTGAATCTACTTATCATAAGGTGTTGGGTTGTAAAACCACAAAAAATGTACGGCAAAAGCTTGAGAATATATATGCAAGTGAATCAAATGTCAAAGAAGCAAAGCTTCTAATCTACAGAGCAAAATTTGAGCAACTCAGAATGAAATAATATGACAACATTGTTGCATACTTCCAAAAAGTTGATGAAATAACCAACACATTGGAAGGATTGGGAGAGCCTGTTGATGAGAAGACTATTATAAGAAATATTCTTAGAATGTTACCAGGAATATTAAACCCAAAGGTATAGGTTTTAGAATATAGTGCAAATATGGACAAACTCAGCAAAGAGGAATTACATGGAGTTCTCATAGCATATGAAATGACACTTGATGAAGAAGAGGGTACTTCGCATCTAGAAACTTCATTTTTTGCATCTAAGAAAACCAATAAGGATAAACAATATTCAATTGAAAAGACATGCACCTACAAGAGTGAAGAAAAGGGAGATGATGAAGAATATGCTTACTTCACGAGAAAAATAAAAATTGGTAAGGGAAAATTCAAAGGTAAACTTACATTGATATGTTTCAGCTGTGATGAGTTTGGGAATTTCGTAGCAAAATTTCCAAACAGAAGTGATGGAAATTCAAAAGGAAAGAAAGGTTTTAATAAATTCAACAAGTAAGGATCAAAAATTAACTTTCTCTCTAAAGAAGATAGCTCATCATCTGATGAAGAAAATGAGAGCGAAGAAAAAGCCAATGAGAGAGTATTGTTTATGGCCAAGCACAATAAAAAAGAGGTATTAAACAATGAAGAAGAAGGATTGACCATAGAAGAATTTTCTAAGGAAGCAATCAAGCTTATAAAAGAGCTCAAGGAAGAGAATATTCGTTCTAATACTCTTGAAGAACAATTTGAAGGTCTCAAAATTGAAGTTGAATAAGACAAATGCATTAAAGAGTCACTTCAAAATAAGTTGGAAGAAAGCAACCAAGAAAGGGAAGAATTAGAAGCCGAAGTAGTCTTGCTACATAAGGAAGTGAAGGAAGGAAAAACTATCCAAAAATATGCCAAGAACTCAAGGGAATTGGAAGAACTCATCAACAATCAACGATATTACAACAATAGAACTCGCATCAGTTACAAAGAATAAGAGGTAGGACCTTCCACAACAAAATATAATGAACCTATGAGATCTGACATGCATGTAGACTTCATTGGACAAGATTCGCAAGAACAACCTTGGAAGACAATTCCTCAACGAATATTTCCATCCAAGTACCAACATATTTTTTATGGCTATTATTATTCATGTGGAAAATTTGGTCATAAAGCTATAGAATGTCACACGTACCCCAGGAACGAATACAATTTCAGGAGATCTTTCAAATGTGAACCTCCCAGGGCCCAGTGAAACATCAATAGATTTAAACATTTAAATATTGAATTTTTGCAAATGTCAAAAGTTTCAACACATAGCCAGGGACTGTAGACTTGAAAATCCTCCAGAAGAATCTTCGAAGCCACAAAACGAATGAACATGGAAGAAGAAGAAGACTGATAATTGTGCTCTCGCTCTCAAGGCTCAAAAAAACAAAGATGTGTGGTATGTTGATAGTGGTTTCTCAACGCATATGACTAGAGATAGAAAGAAATTTGTATCTCTGAAAGACCAGAAGGATGGAACCATGTCCTTTGGAAATGATGGATCTTCAAATGTTATAGGATCAGGTACCGTCACTCTCGGAAGAAAATATGCTCTAGCCAAGAATGCTCTATTGGTTGAAAACATGAATTAGAATCTTCTCAGTGTTGGAAAAATGTGTGATAAAGGACACACAATACTATTCAACTCCACAAAATGTGAAATCAGGAAAGGAAGGTATGGTGAAATTGTGGCTACAACAAGTCAAGCTCCAAACAACATATATGTTCTAGATGAAGAAACTAAATCACGTCTAATAGATAAGGAGGTTGATATAATATTTGGTAGTAATGATGATTGAATAAGTAAGAATTTTGCTACAAATATGCAAAGTGATTTCGATATGTCTTTACTTGGTGAGCTGACATACTTCTTAGGGCTTCAAATATCTCATCAAGAGAAAATAATATTTATATGTCAAGCAAAGTACATTAAGGAAATCCTCAATAAAACCAAAATGGAAGATTGCAAACCCATCCTTACTCCGATGGTAACTGGTTGCAAATTGAGCATAGACAACTCATCTAAGGATGTGGATCAAAGGTTGTACAGATCTATGATTGGTAGTATTCTATATGTAATAGCATCCCAGCCAGATGTTATGCAAGCAATTGGACAAGTAGCAAGATTCCAAGCAACACCAAAAGAATCAAATATTATTGCCATCAAAATAATTTTTTGATATCTAAAGGAAAAACATAATATGGCTTATGGTACTCCCAGGGTAACAATCTCATTATTCATTCCTTCTGAGATGCGATTGGGCGGGAAGTGTTGATGATCATGATGCTACGTGAAGCATTTGAATATCTTCGCCAAAATCTTAGGATTCTCCCAAGTTCTCATTAGATTTTCCTTATTCATGATATAAAGGGGGAGTGAAAGTGTGTACAAATCCGTAGGATGGTTGTGTGTCGGGGGGGTGGAAGTGTGTGCAGTGCAGGGATGGTTTGTTTTGATTGGTGTTCACACCAAAAGGAATCTACATATGACAATTTGATGTACTCAAATGAGTTTTTTTCCTTAAAATTGATGCAATTAGCAATTTCTGACACAACTTTAGTGGAGTTTTATTTCTATTCCACCAAGATATTAATATTTTTTTCAAATTTTGAGGTCAATTTCTTTTAAAAGGAAGTAACATATTGTAAGAATAACATATGGGACGAGAAAGGTGCTGACATAATGTAAAATAGCATCTGGGACTCAACATCTCCCCCACACCTAGCTTCTTGCATGTCCCTTATGTAAGAAAAAATGTTGCACCCTTAGAATAAAAAAATCAGTCCTTGCCCTGAGCTCCAGCTACTGTAGCCAAATGGTCTAATTAGGCCCTGCTAGACTCTACTTGAACCTGACTCCTATATGATTTATTATTTTTCTTCAGATGATCAATCTAGGCATGTTTCTTCTTCATAATTCGGGTTTCCTTCTGATGTCATTCATTATGCTCTTTTTGCATGCGTAGGATATTTTATCTTAGGGTTTTAATCTCCTTTCACAAAGCCCACTATGAAATGGTAAGTTCACTGATGATCTCCTCCAATTCCTGATGAGACCATTTTTCCTGGGATTTCCCTCCCCTTCATGTTGTCCTTGGGAGGAGAAGGGAAAATTAGGCTTCTCCTGCTCTTGCTAGTCTTCTGTTGTCTTATTCCCGCTTTCTTGCAGGGGTGGATCCTGGAAGGAGATTGTTTCTATGTCGATGAATTCAGATGTCTCCACCTTCCATTTTCCTTTGGACAAGAAAGTTGAAGTTCAAAAATAAATTTCAGCACCCACGCTAGTGTGGGACCAGGAGGTCCAAGCAGCACCTACACTATTGTGGGATCACAGGTCTTAGCAACACCTACACTGGTGTGGGATAAATTTGGTGCATGTCTATTTTAGTTATCCCTTAATTAAAATGGACAATAAAATGCAATCTAATCTCAAAATACCTTTTAATAGTTAACTAAGTGTGATAAACTCAGTTAACTCATGAATTTTTATTTGAGGGTAGTTGGTGAGGCATGCAAAGTAATTCTAGTTGTAATAGAGTTCGAAGTGTAATGGTGCATTAGTTAATGCAAGTTGTAAATAGTTTAACTCAGTTATGTGAGATAAACTCAGTTGTGCTAGTTGTAACTATTAGATACACTAGTGAGAGATCAAGTGAATTAAATATTACTTATTCATAATCAGTGATATCACATGCAACTCGGGATTTACTATTATTAGCTGCATGCATGTCAGTTCGAGTGGAGACCCAATTAAGATCTAGGTGAAAGGGAAGTTGACTATCAGTTGTAGGATTATTGGGTTGAACCAATGCAACCAAACACCCATTGGAGTGCCCATGATACTTGCATAGTTAAGGAAGGCCAAAATTCCTAAATAATAGGGATTGCACAAGCAAGGCAGGCTGTCTGGAGGCAGTAAATTGGCTAAGTATTGGTCAGTTTTATCTGAGACGGTGTGAGACAATTAGCTGAGTACAAGAGGGATTTTGTGAGAAGAGTTGTATGTAATTGTTTCATGTATCCATGTTAAATATACAATAGAAGATAATGGGGTTTTGAGCAGCAACCTTTCCCCGGGAAATTATCTGTGTTGTGGCTTGATTGATTCTTCTTTGCTTCATGTGATTGGCGATTGTGTTTTTAATTCTGCAATTGATTTGTAGAAGCGATTCAATATTTAACTTTAGTACATTTTTAGATCGGATTGAATCCATGATATACATGCTTGTTGTATAATTTATACATGGTGTCAGAGCACAGGAAATCACAATAGTGAAGGAGGAGTTGAGTTTGTGACTAGATAGAATTCGAATTTGCAAAAAGACTTTCTTTGTGCTACAGTTGATTCAGGATCGAAATGGCTTTCAATGGATTGAGGTTGGAGTATGCACTCGAGGGAATATCTAACTATATTTCTTGGAAGGATAAGATGGAGGCAGTACTCGAAGACAATAGCTTGAAGGAATTCATTGACAATGATGTTCCTAAACCCGCTGTGACAGATGCTGCAAATCTTGATGCATGGAAAAATAAAGTGGCAAAGGCGAGGAGGATCCTATTGGAGGGAGTACGAGACCACATTTTCTCAAGCCTCCATGGGAAAGCCACACCATATGCAATGTGGAAGGCTTTGACGGATCTATTTCAGAGCAGCAATGACCATAGGAAATTGGAACTGAAAGATAAACTTAGGAAGATCAAGATGGAGAAAGGCGACTCCATGCCAAAATATTTAACAAAGTTTGTCCAATGTCGGGATGAGCTGGGGAGCGTTGGCATAACTGTCGCTGATGATGATTTGGTGAGTTTAGCTCTCATAGGACTTCCCAAGAGTTGGCACAGTTATCAAGACTTTGTCAATGGTAGGGAAAAGTTGCCAGATTGGGAATGACTGTGGTCAAATTTGGTGCAGGAGGAGTTCAGAGGGAACACCAGAGATGAATCTTCATCTAAGAATGAAGATGAAGAAGATTGTGCTTTGGCTTCCAAGGCGAAGAAAGGGAAGGGGAATAAATTCCATTCCAAATCCAAGTCCAAAGATGGCAAGAAGTGGGATATGTCCAGGGTGAAGTGTTTTCACTGTCACGAGCATGGGCATTATGCTACTAGCTATCCACAAAAGAAGAAGAAAAAGAAGGCTGGAAGATCTGCAGCTGGCGAGGCTTTGGCCTCGCAATTTGAGCTTGACTTCTCATTGATCGCATGCATGGTGTCAAGTGCATTGGGATCCGTGTGGTATTTGGATAATGGTGCTTCCTTTCACATGACGGGAGACAAGGAACTTTTTAGTAGCTTGGAGGAGAAGGATCTCCATATGCATATTGAAATGGGTGATGACGGGTGGTACAGTGCTACCGGGATTGGTACCATTACCTTCTAGAGACAGTCAGGTAAACCCTTTCAATTAAAAGAAGTAATGCATATATCAGGTTTGAAGAAAAATTTAGTCTCAATTGCAATGTTGGAGGATAGAGGCTATGATGTTGTTTTCAGTGAAGAAAAGATTTCCTGCGACACGAAACAACAGAACAAGCCAATAAGATATGGATTCGAGTTAAGAATCTCTACAAGCTAGATGTAGATGGCTGCGCAACATATATGGGCAAGGCAGGACAAAGTGGTTAGCTGGGATGAGGGTGAATTATAGCACATGAGATTGGGCCACCTTCACCATGGAGCCTTGAAAGTCATGCAGCAGATTTCTACTGGTCTTCCCAAGGATACACTTGTGCAGTCAAACACATGCAAGGGATGTACTATGGGAAAATATGTAAAGGCCACCATTCATAAGAAGGAGAACCAAGCTTCGAGGATCCTTGAGAGAGTTTACACAGATGTGTGTAGACCATTATTTTTTTATTTGACAGCAAAACATAAGTACTATGTGATATTTTTTGATGAATTTTCTCATAAGTGATGGATCTTCTTCATGTAGAAGAAAGATCAGACATTCTCTAAGTTTCTTGAGTTTAAGGCATTGGTGGAGAAAGAGTCAGGGAAGTAATTGAAGGCTTGCGGAGGCGACAATGGTGAGGTAGTACATCGTTTCGGGGGAAAAACACCCTAGAGGTTTGTTGGGTCAAAACGTCCACAGATCAGGGCATGCTATTCAGAAGGACTCACACAAAACCACACTTAAATGCTAAAAAATAGATAACAACGATAGTAGAACTCACCTGTAGTCCTACGTTCGATGTAGATCGCGTGGGGTCCAAACCCCCAGCAACCCTTCTTCCTCTTTAACCTGGAAAACAAGAAAGAACATGCACGGAAACCTAGTTGTACAGCATATATTTCTCCTAAATGTTAGTGTAATCCATGTGAAACATTATAAAAACAATAATAAATGCTTAATAATCAATCTTTTCACACATTCAAATAGATACTAACACATAAGTTCAGGAACAATATGGTTCTTCATTATTTTGAACAGCATGTACAGAAATAAAAAGTGGAGAGATCACCTAAATCCTTCCACAATCTTCGAACAAACCGTCGTCCAGATCCGTCCCGCCCTTGCCTTGCTAAGATACTTTCAAGACTTCTGCACTCGAGATGGCATATGAACTGATGAACATCTCCAGGAAACAAGGGTTTCTTGTATAAATATGGGAAAGTGTAGGAGGCTCGGGAAATTAGACTTGAATTGGGATTCCAACATAGTATAATGTCTATAAATTTCTCTCTCCCTTAGGCCATACACATGAGGGGATTTTATACTCCCTCAAAGTAGTTTAAATCAGTTGGAAACAGTTGGCCACATGCTGGGGTGGTTGAAATACTGGAATAACCATCAACCCAGCCCGAAAATAGGGAATTTTTATATATTTTTTAATGATTTTAATAGCATACACGGAAAAGTACATGTGGACTCGTGTATACACGCGAAAAAGTCTAGGCATACCAATGTATGGGATTTTTAACACTATTTTTTATGAATTTTATTCAAGTCTATGGGAATGGGTGCCCAAGGCCATAGAGACAATCATGAATCACATGAGGGTGAAAAATGATGCTATAACAGATGCCCCCTAATATATGAGGTCAGAAGGGGTACATGATGGCTGAAATGTATTATGCACATAGAAAGAACTTCGCAAGGACAAGGGAGGACTTCACCAAATTTCAGCCTACCAAAAACCAATGAAAGAAAACAGAGATTCAACTCATGCTGAGGTGGGCATACCCATGCTCAGTCAAAAATACATCATATCGAAAGTACATAATAGATCCAAAATGTATACAAGTATAGCTGAACTGAAAGTACACAATGAATCATCTGAGCATGGCCCGGAAGTACAAGTCAGAATCAATGTCTAAGTATCACATATAGAAAGCTGATCAATGATGCTGAAACTGGATGTCTGATCATATAAGTAACTGAATCTCCAAGTACCAAATCATAAAAGGTGGAATAAATGGTACAATCACGCAACTCGGGAGCCAACATATAGGATGCTGCTGTACTGACACTGCAACATATAAGGGTGAATGACATCACTGGCAGAAACTGAATGGACTGTCAAAAGTGAACCGAGAAATGCTGATGCAACCCGAGGTCTTCACCGATCACTATGGCACAATTCTACACAATGGGAATAAATGAGCTGAAGTCGACCATGTGAGAAATCGTTGGATTATCGGTCAATAATGTATACCGTTAACCAACGCGAGACAACCCACCAATAATGAAAATGAGTGTCAAGGTGCCCCAGTACAATCTAACAAGTGTGAATGAATGAGTTGAAGTCAAACACTTGGAAGAATCTACCAATCAGGAGGCAATGATGAATCCCCACTGTTGATAGCGAAGAGTCTGCCACTGATGACTGCAAACCCTAAGGTACTGACAAAAAGACTCTAGACCTTATTCCCAGAGCAACGAGTCGGAGTCGATGGGAAAAGATCTGCTGGAAGGAAGGCATTAAGGCATCCCACATCAGTCCAGCGCGAGTGTAACCCGCAAGCCAAGATTTGGAAGGAATCAGACAAAGTAGAGTGACGGAACCAAACCGAAGTACGTTTCCGACATGCACAAGATGAAGCTAGCGCACGGAAGAAACCCTCTGAACCAACCAATAATGAAAGCTGACACAAAGGCGAGATATCCACCAATAGGGTCAAATGGAAATCAAGGTACTGCACGAATCCCAAGTGTGATAATGTATGCTGACATCGAACACAGGGGAAACCACTCGGTCAAAGACCCATAATGATGATCAAATGCTGAGCACAAGGTCACCTATCAATGATGGAAATAGGGCCAGGGTGCGGCTCTAGGTTTACTCTCAGAGAAATGTGTCGTAGTCGATGAGAGACAAACCCGCCAGCAAGAAGTCAATGGGGACCTTCTCAAACCAGCACGAGCAGAAGACCAAAACATCTGATGTGATAGAACCAGATACTGACAAGACCGGGAAGGCCGACTGAATAATGAGTCAAGAGACACCGCAGAATGGCCGACTCTGGTTAGACTTCCCTTGAACAAAAGCACGACTTGTGATGACCATGGCAGTAAAAAGTGACACTGTATAAGTCTGTTATGCAGGAGGCAAAAACAAACTCTCCATATGATTGGAAGAGATAACCAACCGGGGGAGAACTGACCAGTGAAACAAGGCAAAGGCTGAACCTAGGTCAAAACTAAAACCATCCCAAATGAAGGAAATATATAAGTGTATGTGCTTTGTTCAAGGGTGACAAACTGACACTGTACTGCCATCAAATTATGAAGTTACATCCCGTTCCCGCTCTTTTTGTTATATTTTATTTTTTTGTCTTTTTCATATAATAAGCTTGAAAAAGAATAAAAGAATGCTATGGTACAATGGATAGAACGAGTATCAAGAAACAGATGCACTAGTTCCTGGGATTGGAACGATCCTATGCTCAATGCAAGGTGGCGGAAACTGGTAAGCGATACTCAGAGGAATGTTCCATCCATGGGTAAAAAGGGTGTCAAGTCGCGATAGCCAAATGCATGCAATGGTTAACTTGTACAGATAGGCAAGGTCAAAAGTTGGCTTAAACATTGAGTCCAAAATGAAGCCGGCTAAAGGCCAGGATAAACAAGTAGCCAATATGCAATGCAGTAATACAACTCAACAACACCAGGGAGCCTCTAGGGTAATAGCCAGAAAAATGATAGTGAGGAAGAAGAAGAATGAAGCTTCGACACATAAGTCATGGCGGGACTAAAGAGGACTCTCGAGCCTACATAAAACGCAGCATGGGCAACAAGTGATAGCGAGGAACTAACTAGGAAGCCCATGTAAAGGAAGGCTCTACCACCAAATCATGATTAAATAATCGGCGAGTGAAATGGGTGTAATACTCATGACCTGATGGGATCGACCCTATGGCAAGTGATCAGAATGGAGGCTAGTATGCAAAATGCAACGGAAAGTGGATTCCCTAACCTATATGCTAGTGAAGATCATATACCTGCCATGACGGGTCAGCAGTCATGGATCAAAAACCGGGAAAAATCTCAAATTCGTCAAAATGTACCTGAAAATATACCAATCTGGGCACTTCCAAGCATCCGGATTATGCAGCTTAAGATAGATTGAAAAAATAAGCATAACAAATTTTTGCAAAAAAATTTCAATTTTGGGCATAAATACACAAGTTACCTCATATTTGGTTCATTGTTACATTGCTGATTTGGGAAAAAGTGCTCTGGAGAAAAAGCCTCTTTCGTCAAAATAGGAGCAATCGACCGTCAAACTTCACCGAATTTGTTAGGTAAGCTCTTAATTCATCCTTGCTATTCATTTTGTCCGTTAATAAGTTAAAAATTAGGAATTTTCACCGTAGAACCATTTGTTTAAAATCACAGGTTTGCGCATACGCGGGTTTATAATGACCAAGTCGCGTATATACGTGACTGTGTATAAAGAAAGTCGCGTATGCGCAACCCAAAATGAAAAAACGCGCATCTAATGAACAAATTATTGAATTTTTTTAGGATGAATATATCTTGGAGAGAGCATGAACACGGTGCCATAGACAATGAAGTCATGCAGGACCAAGCATCACTAAATATTCTCCGAAATTGTGGATTGCTCAAGTTTTTCAAAATGCCAAATATGAAGAGTAATGTCCGGTTGCTCGAAATGCTTGTGAACTATTGGGAACCGGAAGAAGACTGCTTCATAATAGATCAAATGCCCATACGCATCGAGGTGGAAGATATCTATTTTATTACTGGACTCTCCCGGAGGGGGGAGCCAGTAGACTTGCATGGTAAGCCTTTGGGAGGGCTAACCATGGAAGATTACGTCCACGTCTACTGCGTAGAGGGTTCCAAGAAAGTTGGAACTCAAATTTCTATCAAAGATTTAAGAGACTTGCACATGAAAATTCTCCTTTTTACCATTGGCAGGGTAGCGGGATCTGCTTCCCTACACCAGGCATCCAGGACTCAAATGAGTATAGCAGTGGAATGCTTAACTCATTTATATGATTGGTGCACAGCTCTATTGATGAACATGAAGCAACAATTGACTTCTATCCGAAAAGTAAAGACAAAACATTTTGGATATGGTACAATCTTGATGACATTCTTCTTTGAGAAGATTCCTGGGCTGAGACCCAAAGTGATCTGTTCTATCAGCAGCCCGAGAGACCCAAGAATTTCCCGATGGGCTGACTTGATGAAGAGATTGGGGAGAAGTGAAGTTCCCCAAACCACTTGGGATGATGAGTTCTTCCAATGGTGGGGAGAACAAATCATCGTTGTGGAGGACTATCCCTATGCCGAGATGGATTTCCGAGGCGATCCAGACCTCGTCATTCCACCTGGCGCGGCATGGGGTATAGTCGGTAAGTTTGCAATTTTTGACTTATATAATTTTTTGGATTTTTTCAATATATGTGAAAAAATGTGGAAAACAAACATGTTTTTGATTGGATTCAAAATGACTTACAATTTTATAATGATCATGATACAGATATTGGACCAGTTCGACCTGAGGGTTACCCACGACATAAACGTCGCAGAGGAGAGGCGGATACAGTAGATCCAGATAGGACCCTCCAGTCTATACAGAGGAACTTGGAGGGGTTAACCCGCCAAGTACCTATGGCTGCAGTGGAGGATCTGCCTGAAGCCATCCAGAGACGGGTGGTAGGAGTACCCCGTGACTGGGTACGATTATTCCGCCGAGTTGCCACCGCGATCGTGTTCTATAGGAACACAACTTCTGGGCAGAGACCTCAGGAGTAGATAGATATGATATATCAAATGACTATATATTTTTTGAGACTGAACATGATCGGGCATAAGCCCAATTTTTTGTATGACTTATGAATCCAAATTTTGTATAGTTTTTTGAACATTCTGATGATATATATACAGCGATGTTTGATGTGATGTGAAAAATGTATAAAATTGTATGATGTTTTTGATGATTAAATTTTATTGTATGGAATGATTAATATGCCAATCAATTGCTTGATTAGCTAATGAGTCTGCCAACCAATTGTCAGCTCGAGGGATATGAATGAAAGTTAAAAATTGAAATGATCTTTGTAACAAACGTACCCTCAAGAACAACCGGAGTAAAAATGGATCTCGAACCCGATAAGTATTGTTCAACTGCGACACCACCAGCTGAGAGTCCAAGAAAACTACCAACGAATCAACACCCAAAGATATTGCCTCTGAGAGTAGATGAACGACTGCAGTGTATTCTGCTATATTATTGGAAGCAGGACCAATGCAGACCCCTCTTGATACCAACAGCTGACCGGAAGGATAATGAAGCACCCAAGCCGCGGAAGCTAAGTTCTGGGTGTGTCTACTAGCACCATCGACGAAACCAAAATGACTCATGACATCCAACACAACCTGCCAAAGCAGATCAAAAACATCACCAACCCATCAAAGATCGAAAATCAACCAGATATGTACAAAGCAAAACTACTATATACAAAAGCAACATGCCAGGCCGAAGCCTAGGCATAATACTTCTTCAAATAGAGCCCATTTCTGGGCTCCGGCAACTCGTTCCCTTCAAAATCAACCAAGGTATATGCTCCTTTTTTAAGGACTTTTTTAACGATAAAGGGGCCATACCACATAGACTTAAACTTTCCTGCCCCCAGGGCATCTTTTTCTTGGGCATAGACCAAAACAAGGTCACCTTCAGAAAAAAACCTAGGCTTGACCGCCTTATCGTACTGAACTTTTACTCATTTTTTATGCGCTTCATTCATCGTGGCAGCATCCCGACGCTGCTCATCGAGATGTTCCAGATGAAGGAGATGTTCTTCAAGACTAGAAGTGTCAGGAAGAAGTTCAACAGCTAACTTAAGATAAGGAATCTCACATTCAATAGGAAATAAGGATTCCAACCCGTAAACTAGCTGAAACAGAGTAAAGCCAGTTTCCGTTTTCACTGATGTCCTGTATGCCCAAAGTGAAGGATATAGCATGATATTACAGTTGGATCGAGCTTTATTGATTGTCCTTTGAAGAATTGTCTTCAAGGATTTATTCATGGCTTCCACTTGCCCATTGGCCTGAGGATAATACGGAGATGAATGCTCCTGCCGGAAACCTAATTTTAGAGCCAACTCAGCCATCATGCTATTCTGAAAATGACTGCCATGATCAGTGACAATCTCTCTAGGAATACCAAAACGAGCAATAACCTGGTTGAAAAGAAAAAGAGCTGTAGTCTCACCATCATTCCCAAAAGTAGGCATAGCCTCGACCCACTTCGTAAAGTAGTCTATTGCTACAATAATGTACTTGTGACCTTTAGCCAAAGGCGGGTTACAAGTAGTATAATCAATACCCCACTTTGTAAAGGGACCGACAGTAATGACTGGAAAAAGCGGAGCTGGATGAGCGCGCATTTTTCGAGTATAAACTTGACACGGATGACACTTTTTGACCAACTCCATACAATCTTTGAAAATCGAAGGCCAAAAGTACCCAGCACGCAAGATCTTTTGGGCTGTAGCAAGCCCAGATAAATGACCACCACAAGCTCCACTGTGGCAATCATTCAGCACAGCCTCAGCTTCTTCGAGAGTTAAGCAGCGTCTCAGGATTGAATCAACCCCTCGACGGTATAAAGCATCACCAATGATCAAGTAATTCTTAGCCAAGTGACGCAACTTACGATGCTCATCTTTCGAAAAAGTAGAGGGAAACTTCGCAGTCTGAAGATACACAATGATATCTCCATACCAAGGATCTTGTGGAGAGATAAGAAACAAATGTTCATCCGGGAAGGATTCATCATAGAATATCTCTTCTCCACAGGGCAACTCAGAGATTAATTCCACAAAAACCAATGATTTCTTGGACTTGGCAGACATAAACTCAAGATCAAATTCCTGCAAAATTACAATCCATATATTGTATTTTCCCCCAATCACTCGCCTACTGAGAACAAATTGAAATGGATTGGCGGCTGCCAAAACATAAGTTTTTCGTAGAAGAATATAATTCTGGAGTCGATGCACAGCATGAACAGCTGCTAAAGCTAACTTTTCTATCGGAGTATACCGGAGTTCAGGTCCTACCAATCCTCGACTAAGATAGTATATAACATGCTCTGCAAGAGCATCATCCTCCTAAACCAGAACCATACCAATGGTAGATTCTGTTGCTGCAAGATACAAAAGGAAATCCCTACTATAATCAGGTGGACTCAATAAAGGAGCAGAGGTCAATGCTTTTTTCAAAGCATCGAATGAGCGTTGAGCGAAGTCATCCCAAAAAAATGGAACTCCCTTCTTCAACAATCTCATAAATCCCTTGGTAACTTCAACATAATTTACGATAAATCTCCGAAGAAAATTAGCCTTTCCTTGTAGACTTTGAAGTTGACGAATAGAGGATGGGGGAGGCAACCGAAGTATTGCCTCAACCTTGAAGGGATCTACCCTAATCCCTTCCCTAGACACAATGAATCCAAATAACCGACCGGATGTAACCGCGAAAACGCACTTGTTCGGATTCAACCTAATCTTGTAGAAACGACATCGTTCAAATATTTGACGGAGGTGAGCAGGATGATCCATTCTCTTTCGAGAATGAGCAGCTAAATCATCCAAATATGCCTCGATAATCTGTTTGATGTCGTGGAAGGCGTATGACATGGGTCGCTGAAACGTAGCCCCAGCATTTTTAAGACCAAAAGGCATCTTCTTGTAAGCAAAAGTACCCCAGGGACAAATAAAGGCAGTCTTATGCTGATCTTCAGGACGGATAGTAATTTGATTATATCCAGAGAAACCATCCATGAAGGAGAAAATCTCATTACCGGCACACTCGTCAATGATCTGATCGATAAATGGTGTGGGGTAATTATCTTTAGGACATGCTTTATTTAGGTCTCTGAAATCAATGCAAACTCGAATCGTTCCTTGTTTTTTATCTACAGGAACAGGGTTTGAAACCCATTCAGTCAAAGGAACAGGGAAAATGAATCCCGCCTTAAGCAGCTTCTCCACCTCAGCTTTGATAGCTGCTGCCTTCCTAGGATTGACCGGACGAAGTTTTTGTCTCACAGGCTTAGCGTTTTCGTAAGTCTTGATCTCATGCTGGACAATAGATGGGTCTATACCAGGCATTTCCTCATAAGACCAAGCGAATACATCCCTATACTCTTTAAAGAGATCGGTGTAAATTTGAATCTCTTCAGGGGAACATTCAGCTCCGATGAAGACATTCTCAATAACATTGGGATCCCTGGAAATGTTCACCGGGATAGTTGGAGAAATCACAGCCATGTTCCCTTCAGCATATACCTGTGTTGGTGCTAAAGGGTTCAGGACTGGGCGAACAGGACCAGGAGACGGAGGACTTGGAAAACTTGTTTCAACTTCGCTCAAATCAGGTAAAAAGTAAGACCGATGATGCAAATCATCCCACGGTCTATCTATACCAGTCATAGTTTCTAGGATGGCCTCTTCATATGGAAGAGTGGTATCAAGGCAATCCTGGGTAGAAGAAGAACTAAGTGTCCAAGCCGGAGCCACATCTCCATCCAACTCTTCCGGTGAAAGAGGCGCTGGGATGGATTCTGGAGAGTCAACAATAGATTGATAAGAATTCTCAGCTGCAGACATTGGAAATGACATTCCACCCACTTGACCTTCTGCTAATGTGGCGGTAGGGGAAGGTAATGTCCAAGGGTCCGAAAAATAATGAGTTCTGAAGAACTCTCTTCGAAGAGATGCCCTGGAGGATGAAATTGCATTTATATGCACCGTAGGAGGAGGAATATCAAAAGTACCCATCAAGGAAGAATACATTCCAACTCCTAAATTCTCAGTAGGCGACTTGGTATTATCCAACTTTGGAATAGTTGAGTCAGTAGATGCATTCGGGTCTACAGGAGGACAGTCCAGTTGGTCCACTGTAACAATCCTCCCTTCGTGAGGGAAACAAATAATCCGAAACAATGAAGATGCAATGGCATCCATCTCATAAATCTAGTTTCTCCCCAATAGAAGGTTGTAGTCCAAGCTTGCATCAACTATCTCAACCTCTATATTTACAGTTTTTCCCCCAACACAGATAGGCAAAGCCGGGACAATACCATGCGGTCTGCGAGAATGACCGTCAAACGCAGTCATAAGAGTAGCAGATGGAACAGCTGCGGGAGATCCAATTCCCTTCCAGCATGTGAGAGACATCACACATGTGGAAGCACCCTCATCAACGACCGTCCGAAAAATATTGCATTTCTGGTACGATGATTTAATATGAAAATCCATATGATGGGGGAGTCTCTTTTTAAAATTAGTCATATCGAAAGTAATCATAAGAGAATTCTTTGGATCGATAGCCCCAAGAGCAGTGAGCAGAGCACTGCGCTGAGCCGGACAAGAATGGAGCACCTCAAGAGCCGACATGGCACAAGGACTCTGCGCTAGATCTTCCACAATAGAGTAGTTCTGGGCAGCCCTAGCATTTGGATTAATCATCGTACGCTTAGTAGATGCTTTGGGCATCCGAGGTATAGGCTCAACAGTAGGCCTCGTAATATGAAGCGGCTTAGTAGCATTGAGAGCACCCTTAGCTTTCGAAGACTCTTCTTCGCCATAATCACGGGATCTCGTAGCGACATCCACATGAGCACTCATCATGTATATGTTTGATGGAATTTCCCCTTCCTGGGTGCCCCCAGAGGAAGCCCCAGTATTTTGATTCGCGCCAACAACTAGCTGTTGCCCTTGGGGAAAAGGGTTTGTCAACACAGCTTGGGAACTGGAAGAACCCTACTGAGCTAACAAGCCCTGCGCATCCTGAATTTTAGGGCAAAGGTGAGTAAGATGGTCTCCAGTACATAACTTGCATGGAAACTTCACTTTCTTTTTATCCTTTGGACCCTCACCAACATGCTCGTTGGTTTTATTCACATTACCCTTCCCATTCTTGCCCTTTTTCTTATTATTCCGTCCCTTCTTCTTCCCTTCGGATTGTTGATTTCCTTTGGGGTCAGAAGTTTGGACGACATTTACTGAAAAAGACTGGGAAGGTGATGACTCAGCAGGCACAGCCTGACCAGAAGGAGCAGATTGTATAGACAACTGCTGCAATTGAGTAAGCAGGTTAGCTGCACCACTATTGATCGACCCAATAAGTCCATCACCATGAGGACCAGGCTTAGTCTTGGATAAATCTAATTTGGAGCGAGGAGCATTGGGAAAATATTTATGAAGGACTCCAGACTGAGAATATATCAGTTCCAGCTGCTGGGCCCTAAAAATAGCCTGTTCCTCAGAAAATACCCCAGACAGGGATACATCTTTAGAAATTTCTGACTGCAGAGATTTCAGAAACCATTCCAAAAGGAATTCTCCTGGAATATGAGCTTTAATAAGCCTCTTCCTTCTCCGCCATTCCTGAATATGGTCAGAAATGTGGGTTGCGTCGTCCTGCTTAAAATTAGCTAGGAGTTCAGTCCCGGCATCATAACGGACAGGCAACTGGAAATGATTTAGAAATGTAATAGCCAGATCTCCAAATGTAGCAAAACTGCCCCCAGTTAACTCAATATACCACTTGGCAGCGTTTCCAGTTAAGGTGCGTTGAAACAATCTCAACCTAATCGAATCATCGATCAGGGAGTTAGAAGAGCACCATAAATGGAAGGTGGTGATATGGTCGGTCGGGTCCTCTCCATTCTTGCCTTCAAACTTTACAATGTCTAAAGGAAGTTTGGTGGGAACTTGAGGCCACCCCGGATTGTACCGGATCGGATCATTCATCAATTTCAACAGATCTGGAAAGTTAATGTTGCCAGAAAAGGTAAACGAGGTGGAGCCTGAGGATTCCATCCTTGATGGGATGAATTCCCTACATTCTGAAAAGAATACCCTGGATTTGATGAGGCACCAGGTTGCCAAAAAGAACTCGTAGAAAAAGGAGAAGAACCTCCTCCCAACGCAGAGTTACCAAAGACCGGACCAGTTCCCCCTCCTGAAGTATTGAATGAAGAGGAAAGCCCCTGATAGGGGTTCGAGGCATTAGAAAGAGGGGAAAAAGTCTGATAAGCCCTCGACGAAGGGAAAGAAGCATTCCCTTGGTGACCAGCATAAAACTGATTCCCTACCCCCGCTGTAGTGAATACAGGGTTCCAACCTGTAAAAGTAGTCGAATTCTGACCTCCAGACCAAGGGTTGAAACTCTGAGTCTGAGAAGTAAATGGAAAGGACCCTAAAGAAGGATTCAAACTAGGAATATGCCCAGAGAAGAACCTCCTCCCAATGCAGAGTTACCAAAGACCGGACCAGTTCCCCCTCCTGAAGTATTGAATGAAGAGGAAAGCCCCTGATAGGGGTTCCAGGCATTAGAAAGAGGGGAAAAATTCTGATAAGCACTCGACGAAGGGAAAGAAGCATTCCCTTGGTGACCAGCGTAAAACTGATTCCCTGCCCCCGTTGTAGTGAATACAGGGTTCCAACCTGTAAAAGTAGTCAAATTCTGACCTCCAGACCAATGGTTAAAACTCTGAGTCTGAGAAGTAAACGGAAAAGACCCTAAAGAAGGATTCGAAATAGGAATATGCCCAGTTCCGAAGGGGAACCCTTGAAAAGAAGTTGATCCACTAGCCATGGAAGACATGGGTGTAGATCCAGCTGCAACAGCGAAAAAGGAAAATGAAGGAATCCCACTAGTGGGCATTCCAAAACAAAATGGACCAAATTGAGAAGCATGTGATTGGGTGAAACTAGAGCCAAACACAGCAGTACTAGAAGCAATCGAAGATATAGCAATAGTGCCTCCTCCTTCAACTGAAGCAGGAGTCTGAATGCCTGCAGCTCTCACAGCAGAAGTCGCGTTCCTAGTCGTGGCCATCGAAAGGTATGAATAATATGGAGGATCTTCTAGTCTTGCAGACTCAGGTCCGATGTACTCAACAACGAATGGATAATCAGGAGGAAGAGGAGATGGAAGTGACTTAGAGGGTTGAGATACTTCCTCTACTTGTACTTCTTCTTCCTGCGGAAATAAGACTCTCGAGGTGAGCTGAACGCTCCTCTCGGAACCAACACCAGAGCTAACTACAAAACCTTCAATCCCTTGTGGAGGATCTCTCTCCACTGCATCAGATGCCACAGGGTGATATTCACCTGCTAAATTACTCCTACGCCTTCTTGAAGAAGGCTCTGGACTCTCGGGAGATAACCCCTGGATTCTCCTCGATCGACGAGGCGCTTGATCAGCCACTTTAACAAATTTTAATTAGACTCAAAAAATTATAAAGCTAGGCAAGCTAGGAGCAAGGAGCACTCACTACAAAAAATCCCTGAGATACAATCAAGCAAACAGCCCTCAGGTATTTCCGCTCCGGGTGATTAGGACCGGACACCAAAATACAAGAAAGCGAAGAATAGGACCTCCCGAAAGTAGTCTGGGATAATTACGGCCCAGGCCTACTAGCGAAGGTAACAGAAACAGTTACGCCGACCTCCTAACAACAGCATTTGCCGGCACAAGTACCCAAGCTTCGCAAGGGCACCCCCCAGAAGTACTGCTGGAAGTGATACGACGTCTGCCTCAGGTACCACGGGTATTCCCCCCCGCAGTCACCTATGTGGAACCTAGGAATGGAAACTATGGGCACCAATCCATGTCAGAAGCCGGGCGGAACGGTCTTGAGGTCAGATTCAGCAAATCAGAGAGGGGGTATCTCTCTTCTCGGCCTTCACTTCCCCTCGCGCTTGACTCTCTAGAGGAGAGCTTTCCCGGTCCACCTAACGGAGTTGGATTTCGCTCAATTAATAAACTTCTATGTTTTTGTTTGAGCGGCCTTGGAGAGTTAACTCTCCACTCACCTAATCCAAGGCCCTACAACCTAGCTAGTTGGTGTATGACACTTAATAAAAACTTGCTAGTTGCTTTTAAATTATAGCGCTTATTTTAATCGGCTGTTATATTAAGTCAAAGGGATATGGAAATGAAACTCGTGGTGTTTTGTGACGCAGAAAAGAAATTAATGAAAACCAAACTACATGCAAATGCAGTAATTTCCTTTCGATGAAAATAAATTTCTACACGGGTTCTACGAGACTAAAATTTTTTTATTTTTCTTTTCAGATAACAAATTCACACTCGCAAAAACTATGAAAAAGACTATAAATGATTAAGTGCACCTAATGCAAATAACTAAGAGCATGCAAATTCTAAGATGAAAAATCTACTAAAGCAGAGAGAAATTTCCCAAAGATCCTTTATTTTTATATCTTTTTTATTGTCCACAAAACTAGTTCCCAAAAGTAGAAACTCTCAATATGAAGACATCAAAATATGCTTGAAAACAAGAGGAAGAAACCAATGACAATTCCTTTCCAAAATCAAGTCAAAAACCAAAGGCAAGAAATCTCAACAAAGCTTCAAAAGATGTAACGAAACGAAAACAAAAATGCAAAACAAAAGCAAATGACAAAACAAAATGTTTTTTTTTTGAGCTTTTGAATTTTATAAAGAGAAGAGCTCGAAGAGACCAAGAAAACTATCAAATCCCAAGCCAAACAACTCTGAATTTCAAGAAAAACTTCAAAAATGCTCCAAATCTTATAGGGGTACTTAGTAGCAAGATTTATATGAGCAAAAGAAGACAAGAAACTCAGTAACTCGGCCCAGAAGAATAGTACAAACTTGCAGCAAACAAAAATTTCAAAGAACCAAGAAAGACTCTTCAAAAAATTGCAACAAGACCTAGTCAAATGAACTCAAGAAAACTAACCAAAAGCAGGAAAAAATCCAAGCGCAAAGCAAAAAATAAAATGAGGAAAGAGTATATGAGCAAAAGCTCTCTGTCCTGATAAAGCAGAACAACCAAGAATCCCCAGGAAGAGATTTTGGTACTCGAACCAGAAATGCAAGCACTAAAAACCAAAATTTGCTAGATAAGCTAGTCTTCAACCAAAAAAGAGAGAAAAAAGACCAATGACCACTTTCAACACAATCCAGTGGATATAAAGACACTGCAGGAACATGTCTCCACAGGCAGACAAGACTAAAAAGTCAAGAAATCAAAAATTTCAAAATTTTCCCAGGCATACGCTACTTAACAGTTTTGAAACAAGCGTGCATACGCGACTGTGTCAAAGGAAACCTGCGTATACGTGACTTCCTTTGAAGAAAAATGTGTGTATACACGTCTGTGTATAGAAGAACTCACGTATGAAAAGGCAAATAATGAAAAATAAAAAAGATCAAGCCTGGATAAAGAACCAGGTCTTCAGTCTGACTGAGAAAAAGTTAACTAGACTGGTAATAATGATTCAAACTGTTGGAAACCTTTCAAATAGCTGAAACCACCCAACAGGGGAATCACAAAAATGCAATCCCCAGTGGAGTCGCCAGTTCTGTTTCGGGGAAAAACACCCTAGAGGTTTGTTGGGTCAAAACCTCCACAGATCCGGGCATGCCATCCAGAAGGACTCACACACAACCACACTTGTATGCTAAAAACTAGATAACAACGATAGTAGAACTCACCCGTAGTCCTACGTTCGATGTAGATCCCGCGGGGTCCAAACCCCCAGCAACCCTTCTTCCTCTTCAACCTGGAAAACAAGAAAGAACATGCACGGAAACCTAGTTGTACAACATATATTTCTCCTAAATGTTAGTGTAATCCATGTGAAATATTATATAAACAATAATAAATGCTTAATAATCAATCTTTTCACATATGCAAATAGATACTAACACATAAGTTCAGGAACAAGATGGTTCTTCATTATTGCGAACAACATGTACAGAAATAAAAAGTGGAGAGATCACCTGAATCCTTCCACGATCTTCGAACAGACCGTCGTCCGGATCAGTCCCGCCCTTGCCTCGCTAAGATACTTTCAAGACTTGTGCACTCGAGATGGCATATAAATGGATGAACATCTCCAGGAAACAAGGGTTTCCTGTATAAATATGGGAAAGTGCAGGAGGCACGGGAATTCAAACTTGAATTGGGATTCCAACAGAGTATAATGTCTATAAAATTTCTCTCTCCCTTAGGCCATGCACATGAGGGGCTTTTATACTCCCTCAAAGTAGTTTCAATCAGTTGGAAACAGTTGGCCACGTGCTGGGGTGGTTGAACTACTGGAGTAACCATCAACCCAACTCGAAAATAGGGAATTTATATATATATTTTTAATTATTTTAATGGCATATGCGGAAAAGTACATGTGGACTCGCGTATACACGCGGAAAATTCTGGGCATACCCGCGTATGGGAATTTTAACACTGTTTTTTATGAAGTTTGTTCAAGTCTGTGGGAATGGGTGCCCTAAGCCATAAAGACAATCATGAATCATATGAAGGTGAGAAATGATGCTATAGCAATGATCAAGTCTGTGCCATTTGCACAAAATATCACCCTACAGAAGGATGTCCCTCGCTTCCTAGCCTAAAATCAGTTTATAAGGAGGCGGAAGAAGAATCAGAAGTGGTATGTCTGCTTAATCAGCACCGATAATGGCAGCCACGACAATCAGGTATGCCAACCGATCCATTTTCTTCTTTTCAGCCTCCTCAATACAATGCTCAGCAATATAGTGGAATGTGGAAAAATCAACCACCTTTCCCTAATTGGTCACAATAGCCATTCCCTACAACATCTTGGAAAAATCAAACAAATCAAACTAATTGGCCAAACTTTCCTTTTTTCCCACCATTTTGGAAAAATAATAACTAACCAACACAATGTTCCCCCTCTACTTCACAGAGTCAGGCCTGGCAGTTAAACTAGAAAATACCTACAAATCAGGCAGTTGGAACAATCCCTCTCTCTCAACCTACACTGCCAGCTCCCTATACAAACCCCCAGACCAACTTAAGACCACAACTCCCAGCCCAACCCAACACAAACCCAAACAATAGGCTAGTTCAGTCTGTCCAAATAATGGAACCTCTAGAGTTATAAACTGAACTGAGGGAGTGCAATGACCTTCAATTAAGGTCTGGGCATATAGTAGAAATAGAGAGAAACAATGATGTTCATATTGAAGATCCGCTACCTATAGAATAAACATTATAGAAAGAGAAGGAAGATCAATGACAAGATCAACAACAAGTAACAACTTCCTCTCCACCATTCCCAGAACGATTAATCATACCACGCCCATTAGAACATCCTAATTTTGATCTTCTGGGAGAATTAAAAAATTTGTGTATAAAAATTCCTCTCCTCCAAGCTATCCAAGACATTCCTATATATGCAAAAACCATTAAGGAATTATGCATAAAGAAGCCAAAGAGGAGAACAACCACCAATCCAACTGTCAAAATATTCGGTACCTTATCTGACTTATTGTCAGGAATGGAAACACCTGTAAAATATGAAGACCCAGGAAATCCTATAGTGATAGTCCAAATCCATGGGCAATTGTTTCCAAATGCCTTAGTTGATTTGGGAGCAGCAATCAATATCCTAACAACCACCACCTGTCAAAAACTTGGCATTACATCGCTAGAACCAACAACAACCTTATTGGAATTGGCTAACCGATCGGTAGTCAAAGCAGAAGGTACACTACAAGATGTAATGGTATTTGTAGATTCCTGGGAATACCCTGCTGACTTCCTGGTTATCAATCCAAAGAATCAGCTAGAAGGACACCCGTTAATCTTAGGTAGACCTTGGTTGGCAACTGTCGATGCTTATATTGGATGCCGACAAGGCAACATGACAATAACAAGGGGAAACTATGTCAAGAATTTAGCTTTATATCCCCCAGCCCAGCCAAGTCTATCAATAATCAAAACAAGAAAACAACCTGTATCATATCATATGGAAAATATGAGATCACCTCTAACTATAGAAGATGCCCTTGATTTTAAAGACCAAACAGAGGATGATATCATTAATAGTTTTATTAATAAACCACAAATTTCCAATCTATCCAATCTAGATCCGATCTCTGCCATCGATCTCTCGGGATATGATGGACCAGATCTCATCACCTCCCCTCCCATCGCTCCATTCTTCCTCCCCGCCGATTTAACCCCCGCCGTCGATCTAACCCTGATCGAACGAATGGTGCTCAATCGCACCATCGCCCATCGGAGATTCTAAATGTGTCAACCCCGCTGCCTCCCCAGATTGCAACCCGCCAATCCAATCGTGACCGTCCATTCAACCCAGATCCAACGACTCACGTGTAATTTCCTTCTGCTCATGCCGGGTCCCACCATCAAACCCATTCCATATTTTTTACATGCATTTCCTTTGTTTTTCATTCCAAAGGTCCGAACCTTTTATATCATCATGCCCCACATTAAAACTTTAATATTTTTTAAATTTCATCACATTTCTCCACCAAACCTTCATCAGCTCCATTTTTCGCCATCCTCTCGCATTTTTTACTGCTGCGCCACCATTTCTCCGGGCCTCCACAGCAATTATTACGCCCCCCTAGATTTTATAATTAGTTCATTTCATTGTGCAGGGTGTTCACCGAGTGATGAATTCACTCTGTTTTCCATAATCACAGCCACTGTGATTCGGAAATACAGAGAGGCCATTTCAGCATTGGCTAGCATATCAGCAACAGGGATTAAAGGGGTTAATGCCAATTATTGAATGTTTAATGCCTAATCCCGTGTTCAAAGGATTAAAGCATAGTTTGAAGACTAAAGAGCACACCAGCAAGTCATATCAGCACTACATAATAGCAGAACGTGTTTTCTCCATAAGTACACCTATAGTTTCCTCCATGCTTCCTTGAGCCCGTGAAGTTAAAGACATCGGCGAAGCTTCGTTATTGTCAGACCACAGTTGATGAAGCATGGAGGCCTGGCAGATATTTCGATCCGTGTCACTAATTTCGTACAGCAATTATAGAGAGCCTTACAACCAGAAGATCTAAAGAAACATCTGAGGTCAAGTCAACCCGACAATCTCCGACCATACCAAAGAGATGAGAGCACTTACACTACTACATTTGGCAAAAATTCCGACACTTGGTTCCGACGCTTTTGACCAAATGTCGGAAATTTCCCCAAATTTTTTCCATCCCGCCTGAAACCATCGCTATACCGACATTTATAGAAAAGTGTCGCAATACCGACACTTAGAAAAGTGTCTCAATTGCGACGTTTGGAGGAAGACGTCGCAATTGCGACACCATGGCCCAAAGCGTCGCTATTGAGACGACTCCAATCGTCGCAAGTGCGACACAATGTCTAGGTGTCGCCATTGCGACGTTTGGAGGCATCCGTCGCAATAGCGATGCTTTTTCCGCCATCGGTATAATGACACTTATATGCGCGCTACATAAAAATACGAAACTTATATGCGCGCTACATAAAAATTCGAAACTTATATGCGCGCTACATAAAAATGATTTTATTGTTTTGTATCCATCGCAATAGCTACATTAACGTCTGATATTACGCGCGCATTCGCCCTCCGCTTTTGTAGAACAGCATTCGCCCTCAGATCTTGCAGAACAGCATTTTCCCTCAGCATTTTCCCTCAGCGTTCGCCCTCAGCTCTTGCAGAATAACATTCGCCCTCAGCTCTTGCAAAATGGTAAGTTCTTACTACAGGCCCTTCCTCCTATAGTAGGGTTGACTCTATTTGGGTTTTTTTGGTCAATTCCATTGGATTGTGTTAGGCCGTAGGGTTCTCTCTAGATGTCAAGAATCAAGATTCAATACCCTCTATTATCTTCATCACCCAATACAAGATTTAAATTTTTCCCAAAGAAACGCTTATTAATTTGGCAGCCATTATTTCTCCTCGCTTTAAAAACCCTACATTTAAATGAAAACAAGCATTGCATTTCAACTACAAAAATCTATTAGTGTTCAAATGTACATGTTTTAAGCATTAATGTCTAATATAACGCGCGCATTCGCCCTCCGCTTCAGCAGTAACACAGAGAGATGCCAGCTCTGGGTGCAGAACAAAGATTCGCCCGCATTCGCCCCGAGCTCAGAGAATAGCATTCGCCTTGCATTCGCCCGCAGCTCCACCCTTCCGCACTTAACAACATTTTCCCCTCAAGATTCTCCCCTCGCCGTTTTCCTCAACTCTTTCGAACAACATTCGCCCCCCCCCGCCCTCGGTAAAATGGTAAGCTCCCCCATCGTTGTGCCCTTCCTCCTATAGTAGGGTTGGCTCTATTTGGGTTTTTTTGGTCAATTCCATTGGATTGTGTTAGGCTGTAGTGTTCTCTCTAGATGTCAAGAATCAAGATTCAATACCCTCTATTATCTTCATCACCTAATACAAGATTTAAATTTTTCCCAAAGAAACGCTTATTAATTTGGCAGCCATTATTTCTCCCTGCTTTAAAAACCCTACATTTAAATGAAAACAAGCATTGCATTTCAACTACAAAAATATATTAGTGTTCAAATGTACAAGTGTGTATCACTTGTGTAGGGTATTCCTTTTCCACTTTCACATTATCCAAGAATGTGTGCAGTATAGTTCATATTTTTTGTGATTTAGATTATCTTGAAAAAGGAAAGGTAAATTATTTCCCATGGAAAAAGAAGGTTTTCCCTTTTTATAGGTTGTTTGGACTTACGTGGAAAATTTATGGTATGCCTTTCATATTATGTAGTTTAAATTTGAATTAACAGATTATTCTACATGAAAATATAATTACCTATGTGATGTCCTTCATCACTAATTAAAATTATAGGGTTTCAATTTCCTAGACTCTAACCCATCTGATGCTAAATTCTAGGTTCTCATTGGTGGATCACTCTTCCATTGATTTCCTTTCCCTCTGGATCTTGTCATACTTTAAAAGTCATCAATGATACACATATTATTTAAGGTATCCCAAAAGGCTTTATAGTAGAACATATTGTGAAGTTTTTTTGACACTTGAGGATTCTTTTTAGAACTGCAACGTGGTCTATGCTATCGAGTTATATATCAAGCAACTTGTCCTTAATAACCACACTATGAGGTAGGTTCAACCAGTTTGAACTTGTTGGGACATAGTATATGAAGTTGTGTGATGAGTCCATATCACAGGTCTATTATGGTGACAAAAGTGAAGACACGTAATGATAGTTATTATGTTAACATTACTAGAAACATTTTCGAAATTATCCATGCTATCAAGATGTCAAAATTCCAGGCATTAGGTGTCAATACTCGTAGCTAATAGATAATAACAATAATATAAAAAAATCACAACTTTATTCTTGAAATATGATTGTTACACATTGGTAACCTAGTACATGAGTTACTATCACCCAAAGACTGTAAAACAAACTTAAAATATAAATTAAACCAACATGAGAATCAACTAAGGGTTTCTCGACAAAATCATGCCATAACCTGGCATTTTGAAACCCAAATTTGAATCCATCATAAGTAATACAATGCAAACTCAGATGGATTTTCAATGCATGTTTGCATGCTACACTTATTCTCTGCCTAGATATCATTTTTTAAATGGAACCATTAGTCAAGCCCACAGTCCTTTTTATGTGAAAAATTTCAGCTCTATTTGAGCTCTTTTTTGCTCC